>NMRA01000202.1:435976-448342 GCA_002633005.1 Phoronis australis | reverse complement strand
AAACTGCACACATTTAAATCTTTTTTCATCCATATAATTTTAATTACCGGGGTTAATTAATAAACTCACCATTTCCCTACGCTCTTACTGTTTTATTTTTTTTGCAACAGCCAAGGGGGGGGGCCCGGGCCCCCTGGCCCCCCCCCTAAATCCGCCTATGTGAGTGCAGTAATAGTGGTAATATCGACAATTACTGCGATCGCGATCGGCGTAGTTAGCAAATAGATGATCGACCGATAGAGCAGTTCAACCCTATTAACGGTTCCCAGGTTGGGTAATCTCGGCAATTACTAAAAGTATAAAGGTACATGTGAACTTCAATTCACATCTAGGAGTCACTCAAATATACCCTCATCAGGCCCCAAAATTCTTCTCCAATGACAAAAAAATCTATTTGGTTAAAATCATTTATGCGAACTGACGGTTTTGGCTCATGTTACAGCATTTTTGATGAGTAGCGATTGGGGAAGAGGGTTTTCGCCTCGACTAAAAAAATCACTCTCAGAAGGCACAGTCATCTTTCCCCTCAAGTGAGTGAGAAGGCGCTGTTGAATCACAGCATCATATGATAGAAGAGCAAATCATTCTTTCATGTGGTTTATTAGGCGGGAATTGATGTCAACCTACTATGTACATTGGGGGTATGTCACCGAGAGGCCAAAGCCTAGACATTCTATATATTATATCTGTCTGATCAAACCAGAATGAGTACCGAAGTTATGTCTTCCATTTAGGAGAGCGCCCACACTACATGCCATCCGGCAAATATGACGCAAAAATGATTGCATACCCCAATGTGAATAACCAACCACTAAGTGGACATGTAGTAATTACTTCCACCTTAGCTCTTTTTGCGAACATCTTCTTACAATTCGAGGACAGTTGGCGAGAATCGGGCAGTCCAAAATGCCTCTTTAAGTCTTATATTGTAAATGAACTCGTTGTAGTAGGTCAAAATATGTTAATTTTGCAGGAGTTTTGCCACGTTTAAGCTTTCTAATTGGTTACAACACACATGTATAAGGAATGGAGCAAGGAAGTAGGCACCAATTAGAAAGTATTGTATATCTTCCCAGGATATTCCACGTGCAACTTAATGCTTTCAGGGTGTTAAAGGAATTTCAGTCTTTTTACATTTTGAATATTCATTTCCAATAACTCCAGGGTATCTGCTGTCTTATTTTACACAATTAACTCCCAACGACATATTTTGACCATTTTGCCTCGAAATTCATCGAAGCTCTTATTTGTCTTATACAGAAAAATGTTTAAAGAAAATATCTGCCAGTGATGTTTCAATCACGTGGCAACTCTCCTCCCTCCAATTGGTCGGTGACGCTACTTCGGTATTCACCTGGTGACTTGTCAGTTTCACCGCTCTCCGTGGGTTCTACGGAATTTCATGTACTCAAAAGTCACCATTTTCATTTTCCATAATCTTGCCCTCGACCCCCGCTTAATACCCCTGTGGTTTTTGAGGCTTGCTGGTACGCACGAACACCAGCATAGTTCATCTACGCGATAAAGTAACAACAAATTAACGCAAACAGCAGCGCTGCGGACACCAATGGCGTTGACGAGAACGCTGAAGCGCATACAAGGACGTCGCAGACATTATGTAAGCAACGAGGGCGCCCACGCAAAGACGGAACATTCACTTTTCAAGTTACAAAAACTAATTACACATTTTTATGTTTACGAGAAAAGGTATTTACACACAACCAAACGTAAAGTTTTGCTATTCATGATCTTTTGGCAGTTTGAAACTATAATTTCAGTTTAAAGTATATTTGTCAAAATTTGAGGTCAAATATTTCGACATTATGAAAGTGTATGACGTGTAACTTTTTCCATGTTAAAATTTAGGGATAGACGAGAACAGCTTTTACATGTGAAAAACGTTTATGCTTTTTCGTCGCTGTTTTACGCCAACATTTTAACGGTAACATGTGACTGTTTACATGACGATTCTCTCCGCCATTTCTTCTGCGGTTGCCGTACCTGGCGAGGGCCACCGACCCGACCAGACCTGGCAAATCGGATTACATCATAGGAACATATAAAAATTACTTCCAAATCTTTTTGTATGCAAGCGCACTGTCCCTGAGAAAAAGCCTTGGATTTTGGCATCTCCCCAAAGACCGACTAAAACTTTGCTATCTACCTCCGGCCAAATTTCCGGAATAAAATAAAAAACGCTTCACGTTTAGTGTTCCAAGCAATATCATAAAGTGCGCACGCATGTTTGGTGATCCACGTCTGGTGTTTGCAGGTGGCCCGAGTCATTTATTGCAGGTGCCAGATTTTGCGAAGGTAACGATGAAAACATAAGTGTTCGAGGAAAAGTATTTCGGAGTCAGCGAAAATCCGAAGAACCCCACACGGGGTTCACCTTCACCTGATAAATGACAAGGCCACTGATGCGATATGTTCAAGTAAAGCTGGGTATGTACCTTAAAGTCGAATTATCTATACGATGTCATAGATTTTAGGATCATTCGAACAAAATCAGTGAAGATTCGCCGATATTTTCATTCTGTCGTCTGCTAATCCGCCAAATGAAAAGTGGGCCTCCCCGAGTAAAGTAGGTCGAGTCGATAGTACTAATTACGCTTTTCCAATCTTCGAACGAAATATTTCGAATAAAAAACTCAGGTTCATAGTTCAGGTACACACTTATCTTGTCCAAGTCAAACAGCTAGCTCCGGTAGGTCTAGGGCTGTGTCCAAGTCAAATCAGTTAATGCACGTAATTGTACCATTAAGACATTAAGTTAGGCTTATCTTTTATGGACTTTCACTACATATAGGTAGCTTGAAGTTATTTTTAAACGTAGCATGATCATTAAACTGTGGTATGGTTACAAAAATGACAAGTCTGGTGTAGTGGCAACAATGGCTACTTACAAAAGATAACTCAAATCCCTTTTTTAAAGCTTCATAAATCTAAATATCATGTTTTAACAACTTCAAAATGAGCTCTCTGTAACTCTACAGGCGAAGTGTATACTAGAGGTTCTCATCAAAAAGTAATTCAACTGTTTATTTTTTCGTGAAAACAGCTCAAACAAGGCTTTGAGTTCAGTAATCCAGTGCCCCTCCCTGTGCCGATCGAATCTCTTAATTTTGGAAAAAAATCAGTTGAACGCCAGCTTACTGGTATATGAATAGCAAAAAAATGTACCTCTGCTACGAAACAAAACCATGTCTATAGGTCGAAATAGTAAAAATATGAAAACAATTTCCAGGAACTATCGCTAGACTATAGTGGTGAAATCCAGCAGGTGCCGAGACAAAGGCGACCGGAGGAGTGAAACTCCGGAGTCAAAATCAGATAAGCCTACACTATAGCCACCAAAACTGAAAGTGTGTAACTTGGAACAAATGTAGTTGTGTTTGTCCTTCAAGTAATCAAGCAACATTGCCAAGTTCAGCTGCTCGTGTACGTCCCCGTTCGCACAGTTTGATACATAATTTAAACATTTCGATATCACTTTTCGGCTTAGGAGATGCCAAAAAATGAGGGAATATTCTTCTGGAGCTATTACTGTACATAACCGGGCTGTCAGAATTACACACGCCATATCAACACCGTATCACCATTCTTATCACGCAATTTCTTGAGCTAAGTTTTACACGAGGACGTATTGTTTGTCGGGTAAAATCGCGGCTTTGAAACGCAGACGAAGGTGTGTCAAGAATGCTGCGTTCTGATTGGTCAGTTAAGCCGTCAGTCGTAATCCTGGCGATAGGTCAATTATACCCTGGACCCAGAAGGCTAAAATTGAAGAGTTTGACAGAAAAGAATAACGATGATCGTGATGAGGATGACGAGATCGAAGAGGACAATGAAGACAGTCGTCATTGTGGTATGGAAACAATGGGGACAAAATTGATTAAGGAACAAGGGTTTGTTCAACGTAAATGAACGATCAATCGATAAGATGATGCCAGTGTTGAGGATGAAGATGAGGATGATGACGAAGATAGCGACGGTGACAGTAATGATGATAATGACGGTGATGATGATGATGATGATGATGATGATGAGAATGATGATGATGATGACGATGATGATGATGATGATGATAATGATGATGATGATGATGATGATAAAAATAAAACAGAAATGAGGGAAAAGATTAAAAGACATCGGACTAGTACAAAACAGAACAAAAACAACTACGGTTACGGAAAGATTGTATAAGTTGTGACTATGAAACCAAAGCGTGATGCTCAAACCTACCTGTACATAAAAGACGCGACCATAGCGCCGGAGAACGGGCCGATCCAATTTAAGATGTGGTCCTGCCAGATGTTTGCGAGCACTGCAGGGCCAAAACTTCGTGCAGGGTTCATGGACGCACCACTGATGTGACCTCTAAATTAAAGACAGAGATGAGATTTGACAAATGTATTCATGTCTGCCTTGCACAAGCCCAAATGTAGGATGACAACGACCCAAACGTGTGAATTGTAACAATTTGAATCAATATATGACGTCCCCATGTGACAAGTCGGGCATGTACTATCATGAGGGTCTGGTTGTCACATGTAAAACATGTGACAATTTGGGCTGGGAATGAGGCTATTGAAATACATGAAATAAAGGCTTTATGTTTGCAAAAGACTTGTTTTCAATTCACTTATATTCGTATTCTTTAGGCGTATACTTTTTGGACCTAGTGTACAATGCGTCTACTAGAAAGTGTTCGTTGTGTTATTGCCAAACTGACATGTAAACCGGTTAGAAGCGACCGCAACCGTCACCAATCACTGAAAAAAACAGTTTTCTGAACAACATTAATTAGCATTTGAAAGTAGGAAGACAGCTTACGTTGCAAGAATGTCGACTCCAACAGTAATACCGATGGCCAGCGGCGCCAGTGGGTTTTTGCCGTCAGTGTCGAAGGCAGAGTTGAGCACAGTAGTCACAAGCGCCATCGTGGTCAAGCACTCGCATATAAGACCCATAGTGAAGGATACGCCATCTGTTGTTGTGAGTGTGTTCGCGCCGCCATTGATTTTCGTGAAGGTCATATAGGGTAGCGCAAGCTGGGTATAAATAAAATAAAACAAAATGAAAAAGCATGTATGTGTAATCCACGCTCCGAAAGACAGAACTAGCACAGGAACGCTGAATACGGGTACAAGGGCTTTGATTGTTGGTGCTCAGTCAAACAATCAACCGGTGTGGACAACAATTACGTCCTTGCTCAATGGCCAATTTGGGAATTGAAGCTCCTGTTTCTCAAAATCAGAAGTTGGAAAAGCAACAAAGACGTTAGCTAGTCGGACACCAGGGGCGGTCGTCTTATAAGTTGTAATAGAACCAGCAATGCGCCACATCCTTTGTTTGGATCTCCGAGCGGCCGATTCCATTGCAAAAACCAGACGTGGGTTTCCACCGGACATTCAGGATATGGAAACAAATCTATGTTGCGGAGCCCTTTTGATTTCTGGCGACAAGCTTTGATAATTTTCTGGTTGCGTTGGAATCGTATAACGATAATGCGGTATATGAATCAACCGAAGTGAAGCAAGATGCCTGTCGTCTCAATCTCCTGCGTGTAGCAGGGTAGGTCTGGATTGGTCTTCAATTGTTCCAAATGTCACATCAAGGTCCTACAAATGAATTTCTTTGGGAGTCTTTATTCGAAAGGCAGAATCAAACTAAGCCTAACAAGAAGGTGGAAGAATTCAGTTCTATTTCTTCCCTTTGATTGGCAAGATGACGACGATAGCACTTTCTATGATCTCACGTCTCCCCTTACGCCTGACTCATGCCTGTCATGCAGCGACATGAACCAACTACTGACCCTAGAAATAACGTGTCACAAAATGGCAAACTCCCAAGTACTCGAGCATAGAAGGCGAAGCTCTTGGTCTCGTCTTTCACGACGCTCCTCTTAATATAGCTTTTGCCCGCCATCGTCGCGTCGCCAGATAATTAAAAACATGCACACTACTACGACTTCAACGTCATCATGATAAAAGAGTACGACTTGAGCATGAAGAACCAGCCAGGTGCCATGGGGATCTTATCCGATGCTCTCAGCGGAATGCCTAAGCTTTTCGAGAATAACGATGTCACGTTGGACACATCTGTGGTTTCAACTTTGACCTCTTTAACCGTGGAACGCATTAGCAGAAACTTTTTAAGTGGGGAGCCCACACTGCAAGCGCTTTACGAGACCCTCATCATCCGATGACCAGCGTAGATGTGCCAAGATCTCGGTAATCGCTATATTATAGCTTCGCCTAAGTCTATTTCAGTTAGTCAGCCGCTTATTTAAACTCATGTAACCATACTTGAGTTTGGCGTCGTAGAATGGGAGTGTGTTGGGTTATCTCCAGATTTACGTTTGTAACAATAAGGTTTCACTATTTTCGCGTACCAGATGGCAGTAAACAACGATTAAGTAGAAACATTTCCCGTTAATGAAACTCAGCCAAACATTTGACAACAGACGACAGGCATCGTTTCCAACAACTGTTAAGATTCAAGTCAATAAGAGCGTTGTGTACTTTGACATCGTTTCCCAAACCAAGGCATTCACTTTTCGGCAGATGCACTTTTGTTAAAATGGTGTGGAAAAGTAGACATTCCTGTCGAATATGTCGATATTTCCGCAAATACTGATGCGTTCTTTCATCACCTCACTTTCTCTGCATTCTTCACCACCAGTAGTTTTGCTTCATTGGGAATCGCAATCAGCAAAGGTGTCATTTTGTTAATTCAAAATATAGGGCAACGAGGATTCTGTCAGTAGCTCCGTGTCTGCAAATACTTTTTTACAGGCAGTTTAGGTGTTTACTAGTACAAAAAACTACTTGAATTCGCCGTCTCTTACCAGGTGGTATTTCAAGCTCATGCGACAGGCAGCCGATCAAACACTTACCACCTGTATATACCCTTCTCACGAGAGGTAACTCTTCCGGTAAAACTCTTACCAAGCAGAAAGAATCTTCCATCGTGAGGCTTTGTCTTTTGCGTGGTAAGAGTTCTTGCGTAACAAGATAGGTGTTTTGTGGAGACAGGCAAGGGTTAGCCTAATATAGTGTTCTGCAGCTAGGATTCGTGTATCACGCTTGTATATTGTCCTTACCATTGCAAACGAAGAGCCGATGAGACTGCCAACCAGTTGGGCAACGATGTAGAAGAAGGCAAGTACGGGCTTGATGCCACCGCTCAGAGCAAGGCCAAGGGTCACAGCTGGGTTGAAATGACCGCCGCTGCAAACACAAAAATACTCTTGTGTAAGTCGTAGGTGTGGAATGCGCTAGCCGGAGAAAAAGTGTTGTAAGCCCGATGCCTGCATTTCGTTAGCCTCGTGAAAACCTTGTAGCTAAGTATCGGGCTCTTCTTGAGATCGTTACGGAAGTCCCTAACAACGTCATATCGCATTCCTCTATTACTGATGTTTGAGATTTGATTCCATTCAATGTTTCCGGATTGCTTACATATGCGCCAATTAACTGGAGTATCCGAGGCGTCAAAAGACTCAAGTCAGATAGGTCATATTCCTCTGCCTTTCATGCGTGGCATTTGAATTTAGTCATTGTTAACGGACAGTGTCCAACTCCTTTTGATTGTTTGATCATCTCACTTAACTCTCTGTCCACAAACTTGAACAAAGACTACATTTAGCTACTACCTCCACCCCCACCACCACCACCTCTACCACCACCACTACTACTACACTACCAGTGATTGCTGGAGAGCGTGTCGCTAGGTTGCATTAAGTTGAACTAACATTGCTTAATGCTGGCGTGCGTTCAGTAGACGCTAGGACCTACGCTAGGACCTAGCCAAAAGCTAGTCAAGGTCACGTGCTCTTATTTGAAATACACTGCAAGATCTCGCGTAATCTCGCAAGGTCTTGCTTTTAAGCTAGGTCCTAGCGTTACTGAACGGGAGGCTGGTCAGCACTTTTCATTTCAATCTGATAGGGGGCCTATTGATTGACAAGGCTAACCCAGATGGACGTAAATCTCTTCATGGACACCCTGTGTATTGACATGATGTTATGTCAGACTATTTGTGGTACTAACGTGCCTAAATACGGACACTTAAAGATGGCTAAAACTATGCGGCACTGTACCTGATGTGACCTAGACTGGCGACAAGAAAAAAGATAGTTAAACCGTGAGCGAGGGCAGCAACTAGTAGACCTTTGTGAGTCGATATGGCCATTGTACCCATGAACACGAAGATCAGTAGTCCGTAACACTCTGCCAGGAGGGGTCTGACCACAATGGTGAAGACGCTGCGAGGTTTCTGATTTGTTTCTGGGTCCATCACAAATATCCGCTCAAACAGAGACGGTTTTCGTTGAAGCTGGCCACGGTTCTGGTCTTCGTATATTGCGGGATAAGTTCTGGACGCGGTCTCCACAGGAGTTCGGGCTGGAAAAAATAGACATCGTTTCTTAAATATTTACTATTTCAAGTATATATTTAAAGGATATCAAACTTTGTTTCAATTAATTAACAGAATACTAACTAAGCCACTTCTCGAAATGAAGAAATGCTCTGTAACCCTCTCTATGGTCTGTTTCATTAAAGTGACTTTTTACGTAAGGCAGAAATTTGGTCTTACGTACCCACTTTACATATACTGAAAAAACAACTATGGGCGCACCGCATTCTAGAAATAACTTAAAAAATCATTCCAGTTACTTGCAGTTATGTATTTGTTCTGGCACGCGCCATTTCCTCAATTTTTGCGACATCTCTCGGGAGATGATGATAGCTTGGCAACAGCAAAAATTCTTCTAAAACTCGGTTTTTCGGTATCAAAATTCTAAAAAATTATAGTGAAGTGAAACCAGTTCCGATAATTTGCTGTGACGTTTACGCAACATCGTGAAAGAACAAAAGTTGTTTGACGAATCGGCGAAAAAAAGAAACTGGCCAATAGGTGACGCAATATTTCATGGGGCTGAAAGCCATCGCTAAAGATCGGTCCACAACTTTAGCAGCAGAATAACGGTAGAACGTCATTTTTTCTAACACCGTTAACTAAGTTAGTTTACTCCAGGAAGACTGTAGTTTTTAATGACACTAAATTTGTGTCAGATTTTATCTTACCACTTTTTACCCACATCGGTGCAAAGCTGTATATTTGGTATACAGCATTGTACCAAGACTAGATACCACTGTGTGTTTTTCTTCCTTAGACCCCGAAATTGCTCATAGGCAGGGTAGTTCTGCTCGTGACGGTGTAATGCGACCAAGGAAGGTAGGTCACAGAGCTCAAGAGCGGTGGTTTATTTAGACTTGTACTGTATGCACCCATACTTAAATACGACATCTTGTCCCTTACATTTATGCATGTAAATACTACTTAGAAACTGACAGAAGCCAAGGAATCTGTTAATGTCCCAAAAAAGAACTCTGTGACTGAGTGAAACTGGCCTGATAATAATGGATGCGGTGAGCGGATGGTTTCAGTGACTGCTTTCAACCTGTTTGGTAATTCCTTTTTTCTCAATCATAAAAACTGATGTCCTGATAAATATCCAGCTAATAAGGATGCACTCAGAATTTATTGTCATTTCCAGCGTGTGTGTTAGTTCGCCCTCGTTGATTTGGCTGATTTGGGCCACTGCTGGCATATAAGGTCAACTCTTAATATGATGTTTAACCAAAATCAACTAATTAAAAAGTTTAATCTTGACAAGCGCAATTTCCAGTAATTATATATGCCAGTGAACACTCACTATTATTCGCATTCCGTGACTTATTCCTACTTCCACAACGCTGGTATTTGTCTCTTTGATATAAAGGTGTTCTGTCATCGGATTTATTGTCCAAATATCGCCTCTCTATTTCTGTTGCAACGTGATGCATTTTACCTCGGTAAAAACACAACCATTTTTGTATACAGAATGTGTATAAAATTAAAACATAACGCAAAGAAGTAATTATATACAAATTAAGATGAAATGTAAGTATGTATTGGCTCGTGAGTACATGTGTCAAACACGTTTTAGGTAAGCGATACGTTCACGCCATCCAAACGCTGCAGTGAAGATTACACTTTATCGTATTTATCGTGGTCATCTATGGCTTGTGGTTCTGATCATTTTATTCGAAATCGAACTCGAAATTAGTCTTGGCATTTTTGATTCTTCTGTTGTAGGCTTAACATAAGTGTCCGTTATTCCATGTTCGAGCATACAATGACTTAGTGTTTTATAAAACGTGACTTCCGGTTGTGACGACAAGTACATCCAGATAAAGCCTCTTGCTGAAATTTGACTTACCCTTGCGATGGGTCAGGGCTGAGTGTTGGCTGCGGAAGATGCGACATATTCCACAAACTCATGATTGCATTAAATACCATTCGTGATATGCAAAGAACAGATAAAATGTAGACAACAAATAATCAAGTTTGTATAAAAAGAACTAAAATGAGAATCAAAAACAAACAAACAATACAACAGCGCATTTACGCTCACGGTGATGTCAATACTTTTTCATGGACAACATGGTCGTCATTCAGGAATCGTTCCTTAACTGATGCACAGGAACTCAGGTCACGGAAATAGACGGGAATGGTCGATAATTTTTTGATCTCGGCCAAGGTGCAAAGTTGTACTCAAAAAGGCATTTAGTTTGATAACAGAAAATAGACAAACAGTATGCCGTGTTACACATTACTCACTTTGATATATATATTTTTTAAAATTTTTTGAACTAGATTACCCTCTGATCGGCAAATCAAATAATGACAAGCCGTGACAAGTCACTATTTAGAGCCCGGTCAAAAATCATTTGTCAGTTTTTCCTACTCCCAGAAATCACATATTTTTGACAAAGCATCAATTTGAGAATAACGTCTTAACGGTAGGTGGTCTAAATTATAACTTGCTTTGTGCCAAATGGTGGATTAATAGTCGCTTTAAAAGAAAATGTTTTAAGTGGTTTTCAGTCTTGACACGGGTTATGTATGACCTCATTGACAGGTCTGCATATTTAGCAAAGTATATAGAAAACTCTAGATTTTAACTTAGTAAGCGTATATATACATATACATATACATATACATATACATATATATATATATATATATATATATATATATATATATATATATATATTCTGAAAGTAGAATGCTTGTAGAATTTATGTTTAGACATTTTACCAATGTGACATTAATTGGGTGATGTGATGATGTATTTTAGTAAAATGTAGCAAAAAGGAAAATTCATCGATAGCAAAACAATGCTGTCAATAACATGATTAAATTCTATTTGGTATAAAAGCTCGTGATGATATCTCAAAACACTGCGGCAGTTTGCTCAAATATCACTTCCTTTTCGATTTATGCAAGAAAATTATAATAGTGGCATTTTGATAGCGTCTTATGCAAAAGTGGAACATTCTAAAAAAGCAAGCGCATAAATATAGATTATTACATGGCGAAGTCGTTATCGCCCGTTATCTAGAGCCCGAATGGATTTTGGAGAATTATCGCCCGAGGGGCGTTAGCTCCGAGGGTGATAATTCTACAAAGTCCACGAGGATTTTTAGATAAGGGGTATAACGACTGAGAACACGTGATAATCTATTTATACCACATACTGAACGAGAAACATAGCAATGAATCGATCTACCTTTCTCGACTCGCCTCGGCTTTGTAACTACTTTCTATATCATAGGCCCGGGATCGGAAGTCGTGACCTTTTAAGAAAAACCGAGCTATTTTAGTAAAATAATGCTTTTACTCAAAGCAATTGAAAAATAAAACAAAATAGAAACAAAGTGAATCTATAAATTAAGGTTTAGCAACTATTATAGCTTACTACACATTTTATCACGCTAAGCTTCGACCGGGAATATATCGTCTGCTAAAGTAAGTCACAACTAGTAACTGAGTATAATGCTCAAGTCAAAGGATCCGGCCACACGACACCTGCATTCAAATTGGAGATCGGTGATTTAAAAATGAGAGAACACGAAAGAAAATTTCACTGAATTGAAATATCGTTTTTATGGTAATTATGCGTCTTATTTTTCATAGCGTAAAATGTCGGTGCAATGCCCTTTGCTGAACATGGGATTGTTGCGCGCGCTCATTTAAGTATTCTATTTTCATGTTCGATGACGTCAGCCGCTGAGTGGTGTAGTGGTAAAGTCGGCGACTCGAAACTATGAGGCCCGGGTTCGAATCCGGCCTCGGTTTCCCGCCAAAATGTTATCTCACTAGTGAGATTACTTTATGGGTTAGTAGACGGTTGTATCTGCCATTCGAGGCTAAAATTGTGGTATAAAGCATATTATACCACAATATTAGCCTCGGGTGGCAGATACAATCGTGTACTAACCCATAAAGTTAACTCACTAGTGAGATAACATT
>NMRA01000202.1:292828-434687 GCA_002633005.1 Phoronis australis | reverse complement strand
CATTCAGTTACAAGGAAAAAATGGCGGCGTTCAGGACAAATTCCTGAACTGATGAGCCGGAAATGTGGGTACGGAAATAACCGATGACAACCGGTAATCATACGCTCAGAGAGATGGGTCAAATACTGTTAAAAAATCGCTTTTGGCAAGAAAGGCGAAAAGAATATAAAGAAAGGGTGTCGAAAATAAGAATTTATGTAGTAAGTATTTTCGGATAATAGAACCACATGGGCAGTTTGCAACAAGGACTTTAAATGAGCACGCGCAATAATCTCATGTACAACAAACCACATTGCACTGACACAAATATACGCTGTGAAAAACAAAACGCACAATTTCAATGAAAAAACAAATAAGTAACGTGCGAAGTAAGTTATACGTGTAGATACTTGAGAAATGTAATAGAAATGAATCTAAATGTGTAAAACAAGAACTAGGTCATATCAGTTCAAAATATTGTCTTCGCAGCTATTATTGGCAACAGCTAATCGACATCTTCCTAGTATATGTACGTTTGTTGTCGCTTAAGTTGATGTCATGAATTAGGTACACGTAGTGCAACAGGACAATCTGTAACCTTTCCAGCATCATTATGAGTTGAAAGATACCTGAAATTGGCCTAGGTGAAGTAATGAAATACCCAAAACCAATTGCAACAGAAGTGAATTATATGCAAAATGAAAGCTTTTGGGCTCCTCTGTAACATATCGGAAGTCTTCTAAAATCTTATTGGAGGAGCCACATTTTCTAGAATGGGAACAATTTGGCCTTATCCATACCCAGTTGCCAGATATTATCTGTGATAATAAGGGACATGAAATACGGTACTAATATAAGACATCAGATGAAATGGTATTCAAAATTAAATAAAACAAGAAAACATAAGATATATTTTTCCTAGTACATAATACAAAAATGTGTTGTTATAAACACTGTATGAGCTACGGGATGCATGATGTATATGGCACAATATGCACAATATAGTACATGCTAGAAATAATGGAGATATTAGTGAACTTTAGCAACGAACTGGGCATGTACGATACCTATCATTATCCACTGGCATAGAACGCTTTTAGTGAAACATCACAACTCTTTATAACGACATAAATTATCCGTGCGTTCGTGTGTGAAGGGATTGTGTTTTTCTATACTTTTTGAGACCAGGTTCGCTAGAATAACAAACGTATTGACAATAAGCTCACATGATTAACATGATTGATACTGGAAACAGCAATAAACCTGCGTTAAATTGTGTTATAGGCCAACTACCGCCATAAATGTGGTCCCCATTTTCTCTTTACTTGGAAAAAGTGAATTCTGATCTTGCAAAGAGCTCGTTTACTCTTTCTTCGAGACCAAGGCAAGCGAATGAAATTTAGAGATGCCGTGAGAAGTCTACTTTGCAAAAAATTGGTCAATAACGAACGGAGATTTCCTTCAAAGCCAACCAATCACAATAATAATTTCTTTCAACTAAGGTTTCGTACTAGTTTATTTGCACAATGGCAACCCACCCACCCCCACCACTGCATCAACGTCATTTATCAGACATGGTGACTTCTGTGCGAAAGCTGCTACTTATAGCACAGTGTCAGTTCAGCCAGGTGCACCACAGCCTTGGTTTGTGCTACCAGATCCAGGAATGGTTAGGTGTTGAAGTGTCTTACGTAGGATGAGTCTCGAAAGTAAGTACAGGGACCTGATACATGCGTGCACCCAGCCTTTAATAGGGGGAGTTCGAATTTCTGGCGATGTGGACCTTTTGCTGACAAAAAAGCGGGAGAACTAAAAAGACGGGGTACCACCTTCACTGTGTGTCTGCACCGTTTTAGCGGACTTTTGTCTCGTTTTCTCGGACTTTTTGTTTCACTGAGGCGGACCTTTTTGCCCACTTAGCCAAATGGGGGCGCTCATCCGAGCACCCCCCTGGGTGCGCGCATGTGATAGCCAATCATGGTCGATCTGCAAGCTGCTCCTCGTATCACCAAGCAGTACTGTATCCTGCAAACAGGCCCATCCTAAGTTATGCCCAATTTAAGTAGGCCCTATAGAGGGAATAGTTTCCATTTAGGAAAATATGCATGATCGAATCCTAAAACCTTCCCAAGTTTCATAACAAAGGGACACCAAAAGCGTAATTAAAGTGAATTTTCAACAATGAACTCTTACCTGTGAGACCATAGACGGAATAAGCGGGGCGGGGGGGGGNCAGGGGGCCCGGCCTGCACCCCCCCCTGGCTGCCGCAATAAAACAGCAAGAGCTTAGGGAAATGTTGAGTTTATTAATTAACCCCGGTGTGCGCCAGCTACAGTATTGCTCCCCAGTGTGTAAAATTGACAGGAAATATACGATCGGGCGTATATTTGGAGGTTGTTATATCCCATTTGGCTGTTTGTTGTACCCACTTGGTACTTTATATCATATTTGCCCATTTGGCAGTTTGTACCCCTTTGGTACTTACTAAAAAATTGCCGTTTTGCTCCACCCAGTTGGCAGGCAATCGACCAATACCCATTCGATATTATGTACCCATTTTAATTGTACTATACTAACCAGTGCCACTTAGCATCCGATACCCAATTACACATTGAGTATTGTAAATGTTTGTTATCTCTTGTAATTTAGGTACTCATCTGATACCTCCTGACAAAGTGTAGAGCCGTGACCCTGAAATTCCCAGTACAATCTAAAATATATTATCCTTGTGTTGTTTTATTTGTCCCCAATAAGTCCATCCAATGTCTCCTGCATAGGCCCATACATCAACTCACATATAGGCCTACATAACATTTTGTTGAAAATGCAACTTTACTTAATATGTTCCTAACAAACAACGCCACACGAGTATCTTAAAGCACACCTGACACTAAGCTGTTTAGATCTGAAATTTCTTAAGGAATGAAACAAGTCGATGTTCAAAAGGGGCAAAATCAGTGTGGGCCCATATCCGAAATAATGCCTTTTTAGCGGCTTTTTTACCCAAGTGGTTCGCGTACAGGCGCATACGCTTAAGATTCGCACATAAGCGCTGTTCTGCACAGAGGCCCATGGGCCTAATGGCGCGGCAATACGGTAGTTATATTATTACGTTTATTGTTGTGATTATTAGTCACGACATTACCGCTGTTATATGAAAATCAATATAATCTTTACTAAAATTCAGTATACTTCGGCAGTAGTGCCTCTCAAGAGCAGAGTTCGTTAAAAACGATGGACATTTGTGGTTAGATAACTTCTTTCTGCATTTCTCAAATTGTCTAAAATGCTCCTTGTTTGCGGATCGCATCTGTGCAGTAGCTCTCCGAGCGACATCGTTAAAAGAACAAACGATAGAAAAATTGTTTTAAAACTTACATTACACCGCAGTGCTTAGAATGTATACTACATTCATCGAAGGTAAGAAATAAAATGATACCTCAGTGAGTAGTGATACATCATAGAAAAGGTCATGACATATAATATTTGCACATGTTTCCATTTCAAGCTCCTGAAGTCCGAGTTTCTCAACTTTATGCGACAATGTGATGATAGTGAGTTGGCGTTTTTATCAAAGAGTTCCTGACCCATTCTATGAATGCAGATGTATAGTGAAGACGTGTCTGACGCTATTATGGCGTTCGGAACCCACTTACAGAAATGCAAATGTACAATCACATCAATTTATTTTAAATTTTGATTCAGGTAACTGGGCAGTTGAGCATTTGAAATGTTTACAAAATTATGTGTTTAGATTAGTCGGTGTGCTCCAACGGTGGAACCCGTTGTATGCTACTGAGTGTTAAGAAAAATGAAGATAGACCGCGTAATAATTTTTGAAGTGATTAATATTTTACAGCGACACGTAATTCTGACCGAATTGTTATTATCGCTTTTAATTTTGTAATTTTTATTTCATTTTACTGGGTCCAAAACATCGCAATGTCGTCGCAGTAAACAAGCGGATAGACTATCAACAGGGCAGTCTCGGATTACTCTCTTTTCTCCTGGAGGTAAGGAAGCGGGCTGTTTTCATTAATCTGGAATATCACTGAAGGTACTCGGAAACCTAACATCACGCATTCACGGAAATTTGTCAAGTCTATCCAGCTTTCTCCTGTCGGACTTGCAGCCCACAGCACAAAAGTGACTTCGTTGGCATTGGAAGGACGAATAGAATAATGCAGGAGAGAAAAAAAAACTAACATTAAATATCCCCTGGAACTCCAGTGGAGCGAAAACGACGCTACAAAGAGGTTGACGGACGGTTGTGGGTAAATACAGCGAGAGTCGAGTCTCGCTGCATAATTCGGGTCTGCCCTATTGTTGTTATGTAGCTAAATTAAACTCCAC
This sequence comes from Phoronis australis, assembly GCA_002633005.1. Classification (NCBI taxonomy): domain Eukaryota; kingdom Metazoa; phylum Phoronida; family Phoronidae; genus Phoronis; species Phoronis australis. The sequence goes on along the minus strand of NMRA01000202.1, from coordinate 430,354 downwards.
GCTACACACTTGTGTAAGTACCAAAATGAAGGCACACTAATTGATAAGAATTTAGTTTATAGCACCTGTTACAGCACGTAACACTGAGAAAGCATCCGGGCTGTCAATAGGTGGCCCTACACTCTTTCAAAATGCTACGAAAGGTAGCACTGCGGAATGTTGTTTATCATGGCTTCTCATTGGAAACCGACGTCATAACATTAAGTTAAAATCTAGGAAACCCCTTTCAGTTTACTGTTATGTAGTGTGGCGACCACCTTTGACTTGAGTAGTTGCAATTTATTAAAACGTGCAGTGATCGAAATAAACAAAATCAAGGGAACACCGATCCCGTGGCTAAACCCAAACAAAAGTACAGGGCAAGTGGTGGCAATGTGATCGATAAACTTTCGACCAAGCATGCGCATTGATGCCGACCCACGGAATTCCGTGTATCGGCGTTCATGTTTCCACAGGGCCACTTTTCAGTACAGGTGGCGCTGTGTCACAGGGTATAGGTGGCCTTCAATAGCTACTTCAGTCCAATTCCTCTTTTCAGTAGAAATTGGAGAGTGCTGGATTGTCTCGACATTTTGAGATTTACTCTACGTGTACATACTGTGTTTACGAATGCTATTTTGATTCATTGAATCTGTTTTTAAAAATGCAGTTTTTGGCCCGTTGACCTTTTTTGCTAACGTGGATGTTCTTAACACTCTATCACGTACGGCTGGCGGCAAGGCAAATTTTAGCTGAAAATACAGGTACATGTACCCCTCAGACTTTTCATGTTACTCGAAGAGTCTATAGCCAAAAGCTGATTTTTGTCTGTTTGTTTTGGCTTTTAGCCTGCTCCCGCGCAGGCTTCGAGTCGTGCAGACAGATTTTCAAAATTTAAGACTTAGCCCAATTTCGTAAAACAGGCTAAGCCAACCGTAAACTGATTTCTAGGTAAAAGTCAATTATAGACTCTTCGACAAGCAGCCCCCTGGCCGGCAACCATTTTCTAACAACTTTTTTTTTAAAATTTAAGGTGTTATGCAAATCTGAGTGCGTTATCTGTTGGTACACAGTAGTCACATAAGAGTCGTGATTTTGGATTAAGAAACCGTCAATTTTGTGCATTTTGCAACTTTTTTGAGTATCGCCGGCTTGTTCTATCGTGGCCAAAAAGCAGAAAATGCAACCTTGGTCTAATTTTACACGGTAGGCAAGTTTCATGAAGTTTTATTATCAATATGCATAAGTTTCATGATTTCTAATTATTTTGTAGAAGAGCAAAAGTGCTTACCCTGAGGGAGACAAAAATGAGGAAAAATTGCTGAGTGCCGCCGGACAATCGAGACATCTAGGGGAATGAGCCCTCGAAGATAAGCCGCAGTAAAATTGTACAAATTTCATAATTTTCTGGACAAGTGGGAGTGAAAGTGTGCAGTGTAAGTTACCATTATCTTTTGCTTTCCCTTTCAGTCAGGCTCTGTATGCGCTAGACATTTTCGACAAAATCTGATTAAACTTGTGAGTCTTTTCGAGTACATTTTTTCTAATGGATATTTCAACTAAGTGCTGCCTGTGTTCTGATTGGTTGTCTACAATGTGTTTACGATTACGAACCTAAACTTGTATTGTACTTTTTGTTAGACAGCTTAATACATACTCGATCGAAGTATCTATACAATCTCCTACCTTCAGGCGTGCAGTTATGAAGCAAACCACCAAGAGACATAACGGACTAAGAAGTTAAAATAGTTGCTACATTCAAGACCACATGTCTCATCGTCAGGCAATAGGTGAAATGGGCGTAGAAGCGAAATGAAAAGTGAAATAAACTGTGACAGCAGACAGAAGGGCATGCAAGGAGGGAGTGTGTATCAAACGGTAGGGAGCCCACAAGTCTAACAGAACATGACCAGCGGGCGCTGCACACCGGTGAGCTGCTCATTCAGCACAGGTTTTTCATGACTGATCAACAGAGACTTCAAAATCTTTAACCGAAATGTGTCATTTCCTACGTTTGCTTCGTAACTGCACGCCTGAAGGTAGGACATTGCACAGGGATTATGAGCTAGTACATATGTTAAAAGCTGTCTTACAAAACACACAGTCGTGCCTTCAACCAAGTTTGTGCCAATAAAGGGCTGCTACCGAGCTATACTGATTAAGAGCCTCTATTTTCAGTGTGTATTTTTCGTAACACCCTGTAGACATTAACAAATTACGGTATAAAACCACCTGCCGTCACTGATGAGCTCTGTAGACAGAGGAACGCGGAATGAAGGTGAGTACCTGTTACCATCATTATAACAAATTTTAACAGTCGAAATTTGGCTTGGATTTGCCACGAAGTTCAATAAACATTTGTTAACACTGGCGAGCGTTTGGAGGTAAATACGCCTACCTTTGTTATCAAGATCTATTTTCTTAATATAGATATTTATTTCTAACTCATGTTACAGGTATCATATTTTTAAAAATGCTATTCTCGTATTTAGGTCCCCGCGGCTGTATATAAATCTGAGCCTAAGCGTATGACTTGCAGCAAATAGCATGGGGAATCGGATGAAACAGGTCCCGTGCGAAACTATTTGCGTCTTTTGAAGTGAGGGTGTTGTCCGAAAATGTCGCATTTTAATGGCTAGTTGATTACTAACGCATCAGCATTATGTTTTTGCACAGTTACACGTTTCCAAAACATCTAACAACGCACTTTTCCTAAAACAGCTCTCTTGCTAATGCAAAATTTGATCTTCAGGTGTTTAGCTAACAAAATCTGTCTAGAATAAATTATGCAGATTTAGTTTTTACGTGTTTTTGATGTGCAGTGTTTGTACAAACACTCTACATATGTGATGCAAGTGTGTCTAAACTTGGCGAATGAATCTCACGGCAGCCAAGATACTAGAGTTAAAATGACAACTGATCCGCGACAATGAACCATAAAAGACGCGAATTTATCTTAGACAACTCTTCAATAGTTGTTCGAAACTTTGTCATGAAAAAATTCGTCGATTTTCCTACGCGTTTTTTGTTTTGTTTTTAATTTTGCAAGAAATATGGGAGGCCAATGACCATCGACTTCTCGGCTTCCGAACGACGTGACCGTTAGGTAGCGCATTGCTCGCAAGCTCAAGCAGCTTTAGAGTTCATTTATGATGTTTAACAGCACAGTATTCTACTGTTTAAGATATCAGTTACATTATCATGCTATAGGCCTGGTTACAAAGCGGATTTGACCGTTTAGGAAACCGTATTTGTAAAACTATGCCGTCGGCTGCTGTGGACAGGATCATTCGAATTTTTTTAAACTCATCGACGGATTCAATCGGTTGATTAAGGACTGAAAACATGATAAGCTTTCCAAAACAATTTTAGATTTAGGGTTACAATCAATCAAATCAGACACGAATGTCAGACTATTTAAGGAAAAGGAATACAACCTCACCCGATTGTTTTTTCGGTCGCGACATTTCTGGAAATGTTTTTTAACTTATAAGTTAAAACTTATCTCGTACGGCAGCCAGCACTCGTTTTCGTTTTCAAATGTTTTTCTAGAGAGGGCGCTTCACGAACGTGAATGCCTTTTCCCACACACGCACAACGGATTATCCCTTGGCTTTTTTCACGCTGGCTTTGATCAGCACTATACACCACTCGTATCGGCCAATTTTACGGGCCCAGCAGTGAAACATCTGATTAGATAGTCTCATATTTTTCATTTAACTTTGACTGGGAACCTTTGTTGAGAATCAGCAATGTTAAATGATATCACAAAAACACGACAGATGTTGTTGTTTTATGTACCTCCACTCCACCCCCCTCCATAGATTTTTTCGGCCGAAAAACCGCTGTTCCTTTTCAAAAAAGCAACGGATTACGAAGAGGCGGATGTTGACGTTGCACTGGAATGATCAAGAATCGTTGGCGCATTTATTTCTCAGCGACACACTAAAACTCAGTTTGTGGTGTACTAAACCGATCTAACATTAGTTTGACCCCATAAAAAGTGATCCCGAGGGCATTGGCATAATTTCTGGGTGAATGTGGGGTGCGACATCTCCCCCAATAATTGCTAATTTAGAAAGAAAGAAAAACTGGTCCAAGGTGTCCATTCTAGTGAATGCTCCAAATTTGAGAGTTTTGAAAAAATAGCTTAATGTGGACTACTGGTCTTTTTTGATAAAATTGACTTGCTCTTTAGGCACGGGTTTTTATTAGTACTTTGTTTTGCTGTTATTTTTCTTCTCAATGAATTTCCCATGTGTTGTTTTGCGTAAATATGAGTTATGCATGTAGGTGTTTCGCACTAGAAGACGGTTGACAAACAAGTTCATGATCACAGCCAGTACCCGCGTGGGAGCCGTTTCTTATTAATCAGCTCACAACTCGTTTCAGCACTTACGTATTGAATGTTTATAAAGCAGCATTGTCTGTGAAAACGTAGGAAGCAATGTAACTTTAATCCAACAAATTCTAAATCAATGGATGACTGGATTACAACTTATTCTGGGACTAGCTCAATTAATCTAGTCATAGCGATGTATTTACATGTTTCTAGCAAGACGACAATACTATTTTTTGTACTTGGTGCTACTCAAGGCGTTTTATGTTCATGGGCGTGGCCACGAAAAATGCAACATCTGACCGAGAAAATATAGATTTCCTGACCGCTGACACCATGCAATCATAGATTATAGACAACAGATTCGCAACTCCGACATTTTCTTCCGTGCTAGCCAAGAGGCACCGCCACTCTCCTAAATTTTCTGGTGCAGTTTCCGGTTAGTGTATTTTGACGAGAAATATTTGCATCTACTTTACTGTCCAGTACAACGAAACAAGTATTAATTTAGGCATTGAAACGGTATTCAAAGTCTTTCAATAGTAAAAGTGTTGGTATCGCATAGGCGGATTTAGGGGGAGGGCAGGGGGCCCGGACACCCCCCCCCCCCACCCCACTTGGCTGCCGCAAAAAAAATAAAACAGCAAGAGCTTAGGGAAATGTTGAGTTTATTAATTAACCCCGGTAATTAAAATTATACGGATGAAACAACATTTAAATATGTGCAGTTTTAGTGTTTGGGGGGGGGGGCTCAGATCCAATTTCAAGTGTCAAATTCGGAACACGGCTTATTCGTAACGGAACGATGGCTAAGTAAAGGCTCTCCCGCGATATCCCAGACGACCGGCAGTGGCGCTGCGCACTACTGCTCCGTTTCCGTCGTCTGCTCCACTGTGCAATGAAGAAAATTTACTTCATTTTTTAAAGAAAATGGAACCTGAGTGACGATGGAAAAACAGAAGCTGCTGGTAAGATGTGAATTTTAATCGAAGCCTAAGTGAATCACTCAGAAATTCACAATTCTCTCTTTGTCGAAACTTAACTTAAGACGATTTCCAAAGCAATTCCGTCATTATTGCCAACACGAAAAACGGATTTGGTCTTTTGGTCATTTAAAGACTATTTTAAATACAACGAATTTGTTAAGAACCGATTGCACAAAATATAAAACGTGTAATAAGCATTACAAAAAGAAGTAGGTTTCGCGCGCAAACGTTGTGGACCATAAACAAGTAGGTCTCTTAGTATATTATTAGTAGTTAAGTCGTAGTGGTGTGGTGGTTAAGCATGCGCGCTCTATTCGCCAGGTTGTGAGTTCGAGTCTCTGGTATCTTGCAGATTTCCTGTTTGACACGTTCTCCGCCTTTTTGCCTTTTTTCTTGGATAATACTTTAGAAATCAAGGAAAATGCTTGATGTTTAGAGGAAAAAACAGAAAAATTTCCTGGGCGGGAGGGGGGTTTGCCCCCCCCTCCCGACCTCCCCCATTCGGTACTATGCGCATCTACAGTCGTGGTTTGCGCAAATGCTTACAGCCGGACAAAAATGTTGGGCCCCCACCTTACGATATCCTAGATACGCCACTGTATCGTGAGTATTTTTGGCAGTGCTACTGGTAATTAATTACAAAATTCAAACTTCGGTGCCGACTGATTATGTCGTCTGCTTGCCCAATAGCATAGCAACATAGTTATCGGACAGTTTGAGAAAACTACGAAAGCATGTTTGTGCACAAATTCCAACGAGTACCTGTAAATGCAAAAGATACTTCTAACGTTTTTGGTTTAGAAAAATATTAATTTTGTTCGAATTAAAAATGCGCCTCTGCAACGATTTGACTAGTTTAATCTTTGCATGTTTATAATTCAACATTCTCAAGTGAGCAGTTCTTCTGGGAAGAGTTGAGTGGCCCTTAAAAGGGCCGTTAGTTGTAGTGTGCATGACTTGAGCCTTAGGTATACCGTGAATGGTTCTTAAAAGAACCGTTGAATAATTCATCGTAAATCACACAGTATACCGTGCTCACTCAAGTACTGAAGGTCCTCTTCATTCAAGTTTTAATTAGGGGAGGTTGGATGAAAACAGAGGAGATGACAATATCGATGACAGTTGTAACACCTTATATAAGTGTTACCGTTCTCCAACGTTATCACGAAACCTGCATATTTCAGTTCTTGTTCCTGGATTCATAAGTAACCCTGAACCATAGGGAAAAAGACATACAACAAAGACGAATCAAACAAGTAGAGGCAGCACAAAACTCGAGACTATCCCATACATTTGTAACTTAGTCAAAATTTGAAGTTGATTGACTGTGCGTAGTGTACGTACCCCCCAACCAGTACCATTTTTTACTGTTTACAAGTGGAACACTAGGCCTAGAGTTGCTTTAACTATTTTAACCAACCAGTGAATGTATTGAAAACTAGGCAAATAGCAAAAAAGTAGTTACTTGTCGTTTTCTTTTTGTAAGAATCACTGCAAGAGAGGAAGTTCTCATTATACTTTGTTAAGATGTGCAATGTATCATCATCTAGAACAACTTGATCAGCACGGTAATAACTTTTCTTACTTTAGTATGTGATACTTCTTCAATTTGATCAAGAACTTGTTAAATTAACAGCTACCTTATGAATTTTTGCATGGTAGAAGTTGGATGTGACCACAAGTTGTAGTGTACGTACCCTTTTGCACAACTGTGATGCATAAGGCCATAAAATTTTACTTGGTGGTTCTTGTGCAAAAATATTTTAGATTACAAACCTGGTATGATGGTACTCTAAAATAACCCAGCTTTTACAGTTATATGACAACCTTCATTTTTCACCAAAAGTGGTCACCGAATATGGACCTTGATTGTGATTTGCCCGACAACGTTCATCTTCAAAGTGTCTTGAACAAATGTATAAAGTCTCATTGCTAAAACAACTGCCATTCACGTTGACACAGCCGATTATGGGGTCTTCGGATGGCATGGAAGCTAATTCCTTTGCATTTCGCCTGTGTGGCCGAACAACCTGCCTCACAGAAGCCTACCATGATTAGCAGACGACGTGCTTGACGGAAATTGCACCAGAAAATTTAGCCAGGTGTCGCCAGTGAATAATGACGTAAGGGCTTATGCGTAAGATCACAGATTTCGTCCATTGAAAGTATACGGAGTTGGCGGTCCATGTACTAAAGTCTATGATGCAATAAATAAACGACAGTTTTTCTATGCTCATTCAAAAACGTGATATCACATAAATGCTAGCGTCCAATTCCCAATATCTTGTTACGGGAAGAAAAGCCTGCAAACAAAGGAACACAATAGTTGACCTAAGGTTCGGATTTTCGTAAAAACTGTCGTCAGTCAATGATTGACGTCTGCGATGGACTTAAAATATTTATCAACGATGGACAATCAATTTCAAAATGTTTGTTTTGGGCCATGTAAAATGACAATAAATTTTGCAAATGCTTTGACTAATTCAATAACTTGGATTAACTGCCGTCGAAAAACGTGTCCTAACGAAATTTAATATAGTGGTGCAAAAGGGGTTTCGATGAAATGTCATTTTTATTTAAGCTCAACATTGCTAGCTGATTTGACGATAAACGATAATTACAGTGTAATACCGAGGTAGCGGTTAAGACGAACTCGCGAAATAGCCTGAACGAATCAAATAAGTAGTGGTGAATCTTTCCGTTGAAATAATCGGTGAAACAGTGAATGAGTTTGGGTCAAAGGTTTTATCGCGTGTGATTAGAAACGCTAACTTTCAACACAAAAACAATAACTTCCACACCAAAACATTAACCAAAACAATGGTGTTCTACGTTGGCGCTGCACGAGACTTTACAGGGATATATTAGGTGTAGGGTCGAAAAGCGCATGCTTGGGATTATTATTCTGAAGACACCCTTAAGTTATTAGCTATAATCGAACTTCAAAAAAACCGTCTTGTTTTTGGTATATGAAATCATCGATTGCCGCCATCCGGCTATTCAGTAAAACGAAATCGAAACCGTTTACTTCATTAGTTAAATACGCTTAAAATACGCGGCTGCTAGTAACATTAGCTTTTAATTCTACCATAAACATGGACCGCTAAATTTGTACATTAGCAATGGACAAAATCTGTGATCGTACGCCGGAACAAGGCACAACCTACACTATTGGCCGTGACGTCACTATTCACTAGTGACATCTGGCGTAAGTCACAATTTTACTTCCGACAAGTAAATTGTCTGCCCACTAAACGGAACGTGAAGCCTCGTCTGGGTATTAATGTGAAAATATCGGACCTGGGAATCTCTTGTCCATAGGCTCTACTGGCAAAACGCGAAACACTGTGTGTCGGACCGGCTGAATCGCTGTTACTTGGTTTTGTTACCTATTTCTGACATCATTACTCAAGTCAAATGCAAATTGTCATTCAAGAAAGCTGGAACATAAAAATCTGTGCCCAGGTGGTGAAAGCGAGGGAACATGGCTTTATTCGGATCGATAAACATTTGCCTAACTTGCGTCACCACTTCTAGTTCGGTCTATAGAAGAGGTTCATGACACCTACAGAGAGTGAAGCACGTCAAATCGACCAAAAAGCTTTAAGAAAAGGTAACACTGCCAGGAAATTAAACACATCTGCTTGCACTGTCTCGTCCAATCTGCCGAATAGTTTGAAACGAGTTTACCAGGAAGTTGGGCAAATTACGTGTGACACTCCCTCTGTTGAAACGCCTAGTTTGGCCCCTAGCCAAGAGCTGTCTTTCGCGGGGTCTTAATTTAATGTGTAGACCCTTTAACCTGTGAAAAATGACCCAACTACTGTTTATAGTAGATAATGTGTCAAAAGAGTGCAGATATTTTACTGATTTCGTATAATCAGCTACTAAAGCAACGCATCGGCAGGTGCTTTTGATATCAAAACATAGCAAGTGCACCGTTCGCCACTTTGAACGAGATGTGAAAAGGAATATTGTGGAGCCAAAACGAAAACAGTTTGTGAGCTGTCGCCGAATAGGGGACTTTTCATATTGGTGCTCTCTAGAGTAATGGCAGCACGAAACTGACTTCCGATTGATCCCGCCTGCATGTGGACAGAAATGTAATTACTACATAGTGGTTCATAAATATAAAAGCAGAGAAATAAATTTCACTGCTAGTCCCTCCCATTGTTTGAAACGTTAAAGTTCACTAATTTGTTTTAGCTTCTGACACCGGCTGAGATAAAAATGCAACAGCAGGCATTGGCTTTGTCGTGGCTACTTCTTCTCAGTTAGTGGGAAATGTATGGAACAGGACGTCCTTGCTCATCAAAGGACTTTCCTTTTTCGTAAGGCATTAGTACACCCCACCGCACAGCATTGAAAATTTGCCGGCATTATAACAGGAAAGGTGTTAAAGAGCTGTTTATACCAGTAGTTGAAACCTCACGCCGGTATTACATGAGATCTCTAGGTGGCGCTGAACACCTGTCCACCAAAGACCAGATCGCCATCTGGTGGGTTAGTGAATTTCAATATGGCGCGGCCATTTCGGAAGTCAGATTTTATGATTGGTGAGGGGGCACCGAAAATGGAGGGCTACACTAGCGGGGGCAAAATTCAGCTTTGTGAACTAGAATCAACAGAGTAGGATCTCTGTTACACTGACCATAGAAAATGGGGTCATGTTTCCAAAGCGTTAAAAATAAAGTCAAAATTACGTAAGCGCATGCATGGTTTCTTTGTCTTGTTCCATCAATATGACGCATTGCTTTCAAAGAAACAAGTGAGAAACTATCGCCCAAATGTACGAAGTCTGTGAACGAACCAACGATTCTCTCGGGACACTATGAAAACAAGCCGATCCCAAGTGTAAATTTAAACGATTGGTTTGTATCAATTAAAATTGAAGCATGCAATCTTGAATACTGACATGAACAACCGACACGATTTGCTGACTCACGTAATTTAAGCCTTTTATCAGACTCTTCTAAACCGATCCCTAGATTTGCATATTTCATGACTATCATTCGTGGCTCTTGTCCCGCCCGCCTTAAATCGCCCGTCGATGAAAATGCATTGGAGCCCTGTTCTCAACAAAAAGTACAATGCATGCAGTATCTACTTGGGAGTAAGAATTCCGAGAAACGGGTTCCCCTTTTTGCTGGAATGTGAAATTCGCTGTCGCTATCTGATAAAATACTAATTCTTCCACTGCATTCTATGCGCGATGCGGATGGTATAATATTACAACGCTGATAACTTGAATATAAAGAACCGAGTTTAAAGAACCTAAGCACCATTCCTTTTAGATTAATCTGAAATTTATGAGCGCTCTAACCTGAAAATAACAGTCTCTAGTACGCAGGGAAAATACTTCAGTTTGCAGCCTTATGCAGTCACATTTTGAACGCGACGCTCATCAGAAATGTTATAGAATATCTCGCTACGCGTTATATGGCAGGTACATTAGATCTACGACTTCTTCATAGCGGCGTAGAACAGTGATCTAGAATTGTTGATCAATGAGCAGGCATCTCAAGTTGCAGGCGCGATTTTTGAACCCGCAATTTTAGAGTTGATCAACCCCAGTAAGCGCTGACGTGCTTTATTGGGTCCATATGGTTTCGACGTTTTCGTTGATAACGGAAATATAGCCCTTTTACAATATCGAATATTACGGGACCGATTCCATGAGAGTAAAAGGCACAATTCAAATTTCGTTTTAACTAACTGAATATGGTGACGGTAATGGTATGATATAACGTGCCTGAATTTCGAGAACCAGTTTTTTTCCACTAACTAACGGGCATCAAACTGGTTCTCAAAATACTTGCTGAACTACTTCACATGAGGATTTGTGACTTTGTGGTTTGAGGACTTATTGAGGGGTTAAACAATAGGCACGCCATTTATAGTGCAGAGACCATTTGTTTTTGTTCTGAGCCAACCTCCTTTTTGAACCTTCTAGTCTCTTCTTCCAAACGGAAATGGTGAACATTTCTTTGAAAAGTCACAGCCGCTCTACTTTGTTGATATCAGGTGAACTGTTTTTGGAAAAGGTAAGCATCTGAAAATACCGCATCAAATTTTAGCGCAACAAATTTTAGCGTTCCATAGTTCTGGTCAACTAATTTTACGAAGCTTCTAATCCTAATCCAGAATAACCGCCAAAATGTGTAAAATCGTCTGTGTCCGTTTAAAGAAAACAGAATATGGAAAATCAAAAATGACGATTTTGAACAAGGCAATTCGATCTACATGCTAGCAGAATATTAGAAACCACCTCTTAAAATGACATTAAGTTAGGCAGATATCTTGTTTGAATGCTTAAAGCTGTTGTGAAATTTCTCTCAAGATGTCACTTTCTCAGCTTGGGAAAATCTGGAAGTTCTTTATTCCGGGAGAGCAAGTTCCAGAATTTGGCTCTGCTCGCGGGTTCATTTTATGTGCAGAGCGTGTTCTCAAGCAATAACGGGTTGATACTAGTTTTATTGCGGTAAGAATTTTGAATCAAAATTTATACTTTTTTGTAGTATGCAGGTATCTAGTGACTTTAATGTTATATAGAGGTGTAGGTTGCGTTTTGTACAAATCTATTATTCACCTTCTTCAAATCTCGTTATGTTTCACGAGTAAGCTCGGAACTTTACGTGTGTAGTATCAAGGTTCAAAATGGCCGTCAGTGAGAAGTGATTGACTGTCACGTGGAATAGTAATGAAGGAGACGGGTTTACAGTCTCAATGGTCATCATTTGCATAACAAAGTCACGGTATCACGTTTATTAATGTATCTCGTGAGTGACTAGCGCTAATGAACATGCTCAGATTTGTATCGCTCTAGAATCGGTTCATGTCAATCTACACAATTAAATGACATATTTCCAATTCATTCCTTTTGCCGTCCTTTGGTGGTGTCTCTACTTGCCTGTGATTGAGGTTTTGCGCGTCTCTGTATCACCACATCGCTCATACCAAGCATTGGTTGTTTGGCTGGCTGGCTGGCTGGCTGGCTGGCTGGCTGGCCGGCTGGCTGGCTGACTGGTGTAAAACTTGCGTTCCTGTATGGGACCCAACGATTGGGTAGTTCAATACCGAATGCTGGCTGTGATTCGTGTAGCAGTCATCCCTCACTACGTCTCTTGATTGATCCATTGTACATGCAAGAGAACATGTACCTGGCCCCAACGTTGCCGCAAGAGTTCAAGACGATCATAAGTAAATGACGAGATTAATTAGCTTACGTAATTAACCGAATATCCACGAATACTTGTGCTATTGTCGCGATTGTCGCCTCCAATTTTTCGATGAATTGTGTGACAGCTGTAGACTTGTCTCCTTGTAACACGTCAAAATTGATTAAAAGAAGTAAAAACTCCATTCATTACAAATGTTTTATCTTTACGTGTGTACAAATACTCATTTTCATCGACAGAGATGACTCATCAAAAGCCCATAAACAAGTAAGGACAAGGAAAAATAATCGCAGTGTTGACAGATTTTAAAAACTGCTGGTCAAAATTATTTTGACTAAATGCGAGAAATGTCGTTGGACAACTAATGAGTAAGATTTGTCCTGTCCATTTGTAACGTTATTAATTTACAGTGTTGAATATTTTAGAGAAGTAGAATGTGGGGTTTAAGCCGCAAAAGACGGTGTCACTCCAAAACATGATTTTTTTTTTATGGTATTTTGTTTTTCTTCATCCATTCGCAGTGGTCGTTAACACAGGCGGATTCAGAGGGGAGCCATGTTCCCCCCCAAAAAAACTTCCAGATTCCATTTGACAATTGGGGGGAGGTGCGAAAGTCCTGGCTAATACTCTGCCCTGGCCCACCCTAACTAAAAATCCTGGATCCGCCCCTGGTTCATACTGTTCCATGGAACGCCAACATGCAATTTTGAGAACGCGTGCATTGCGCTCTTTCATGCAATGCACGCGTGAATCCGGAAGTTGCTAATAGAAAGTGCTCATATTTCATTAAAGACGTGAATTTCATAGCAACCCAATCAGTTTTTTTGAGAATGCGTGCATTGCATTCGTTCAAACAAGTGCCTCACAGTCACCAATGTTCGCATGTGGACCTTAGATCTTAGATTACATTTGTTTTCGAACTTAATCGTTGACATCCTTGACCCATGCATGCACCAGTGCACGGTGTACCTTATTCTCTTTAATTAGCGAAGACAAACCACGTTAGTGGAACTACGCTTGCCTCTTAATTGACAGCTAGCAAATGTCTACTGTGGGAAAAGCACATTATATGCTGTGTCGTTTCAAAAGGTCTTTACACTATGCCAAAATTCAATGACACTTGGCGAAGCTTCGACATTATTCTTGCATTCATCGCCTATGTAGAATATTGGTAACTTTTTTTGAATCCCTGTTTGGCATCAAGTCAATTTGCGAGCCATGAGGAAAGTTCGGTCTCACAATTTTCAGGTTCCTTATCATAAACGATATATAACTACAATAAACACCAGGCTAATTGCTGACTGACACATCAGACCCTTACTGAAAACCACAACTGAATGGATGGAACTACTTTTCAAGACCAATTGCATTGAATAAACACTTTGAGGGATATGACCCAAACTGACACACAGTTTATAGAAACAGCAAGCTTTCTGTGGTAAAGTGAACACCAGGAATTGTATAATACTAGATGGACCAGTGAGACAAGTGAAGACCCGAAATACCTATTTTATGCATACGCTCAGAATCTCATTATTTTTCATGCAAACGTTAATCAAAGCATTGTCTTACGTAAATTAAGAAATTTCAAAACCTACAGATCAAACCAGAACCCAGGAAGGTCCAAGCAATAACAATAAATCCAAATGTCACTCGTAGTTCTACCGCAGAGGCGGACCTACAGGGGGGTCATGGAGTTCAACCCCCTCGGGACAGGATTAAAAATAAAAATTAAAGACTGTCGCCAGGAAAACGAAATCAGATACTGAAAACCAAAAACATCTTACACGGGTGGGAAGAAACACCCTCCCGACCTCCCCCCGCTCGGTGCTACGCGCTTCGGATTCGCGCAAGTCCTACCCCCCTTACTGAAAACGTAGATCTGCCACTGCTCAATACTAATTAAGCTTATGTAAAATAAACAATCCCAATTTCTTCATCGCAGCATGTTTATTCAAGAAAGACTGCCAAACATCTAATGTGAGACAATTAGAACCAAAGTTGCAGGAACTGAATACATTGTCAAATTTTAACATCCAGCAGACCTGCAGACAATAACTAAAACAACATGGACCCAGAAGAACAATAATCATTCATTTAGAAGTACACTAGTGTAAAACTGAACATAACAAAGTGATGTAGAATAGAAACCACATACAAACACTTGTAAAGTTGTGTATACACAGATATCAGTTTTAGAACAATCAATGGCTGTTCTGCAGGCCACATGAATATCGGAATTATTTATAAATTTTCACTTGGTTTATTAAATAAGCGCATTCATTCACTGAATGAATTTGTAGTAGTTACATGTATAAGAATATTTCCAATCACACGAAGTTAACAACGTTAATTTTTTTCCTAACGTGTAAATGCTTAAGATATTATAAAACAAAACGTCCACCATAGTATCGCTCACATATAAAGGGAATATGTTCGCCTTCGTGAAGTGCGTGCATTAAGCTGTCGAATTCTGCTCATATTCAATTAAAGTTTGATTTGGGCCCGATGGGCAGTACATAGTGAGAGAAACATGCTGGGAACAGGACAACACAAATCACCACAGCTGGAGATTGTAAGCTCCACTGTTCATGTTTAGGTAACGCTCATCATTTTTCATTCTGCTGTTTTAATCGAAATCGTGGTGCGAAGTCATGCAGAAAGCAGCTACCACCTTTCCTGCCACACGCGTTAATGATCATCTTGTCTCTTGCAATGCTTCTATGAATGAGAAGTAGGTCAGCATGTTTGCTACAGAAATAAGCAAAACATCTAGTCGGTGGACCAGAATTTGTAGGGCCTCTAGAAATTGGTTTTTGTGAGTGCTTTAGGGGGCAATTTTATTTTGGTGTTTTTTAATTCATTTATTAGAGTGTTTTCAAAATCTAAAAAGTTACCACATATAAAGTTGCACATTTTTGAGAAATTTGAGTTTGAAGTTACTTAATAATCACCAAAGAGCTTAGTAAACTTATATTTGTAAAAACAACAGTTTGGTGACTTCTGTAAAACAATTAATATGGTCCCATCAGTGCCATTGTATTGAACAATATTACACTCACATTACATGTTTTACTATTGTAAATTAATTGTAAACAGTGAAATTTAAAAAATGTAAAGAGACACCTGGTGGCAAAAATGCAAACTAAATCTGAATGTTACTAGGAAGTTATTCTGGCATTGTCTGGCAACAAAAATAACACAAAACACTTGAGACTGGGCAAAATTTGTGCCTCAATGACTAAAACATTGACTAATGGTGTAAAATACAGCTTGTTTGCATAATACACCAGAAAAACGTTATAGAACAAAAACAATATAGTTGAATGATCTCTGTGCATGTGCACACAGACTGTATGAAAATAATAGATTATTCTGACAGCGTTTATCAAGCAGTATGAGATAAAAACATGACAATGATCAAAGTATGACTTAATCAACAAATAAAATTAACTTTTTAATACAAAAAACGAAATAACGGGGCTGGAGGTCTATTTAGGGTTGACTTGTCAAAGAACTATCCAATGTTATGCAGTCACTG
Organism: Phoronis australis; assembly: GCA_002633005.1. NCBI lineage: Eukaryota > Metazoa > Phoronida > Phoronidae > Phoronis > Phoronis australis. The sequence goes on along the minus strand of NMRA01000202.1, from coordinate 414,331 downwards.
TTGCTGATGTTACTACAGTTGTCACAGCTGCACATTTCTGTACAGTTTGACCCAGCATTGCAGCACAAACTCAATTTCCCAGCACACATGTTCTTTTTGCACTTGCAGCGTTCATCGTTTAGTACTGTCAATGAGATGCGGTCATTGCCATACATTTTAACTGCAAAGCTCCACCCCAAGGAGCCATCTATGGTCGATTAGAGAGGGCACAGCACTGCACACTGGTGATTGGCCCTCAGGCAATGAAGGGTCAAACATTAAGCCCTTCTTTGGAGGCGGGCAGGATTTGGGCAAACGTTTGATTCAAAATATGTTATAATGGGCTGTGTTAATTAGAGTCAGCAAGTGAATTATTGAACACTAGCCTCAATTCACTTTCGTATCTCTTAGTCGGGCACAAATTGCAACAGTGAGTAGCTTCAAAAATATTTCTTAAGATTGCCTGTCCAAATAACTTCATGCACACCAGCTTTCTGAAGAACTGCTTCAAAGTCTTGCTTTAGTTTTGAAAAGCAAATGACATCTCCTTGTGTTAGAAGCTTTGATTCAATGAACTCCAAACAAAACTGTAGAAAAACATCTCTGAAAACTGTGGATTCGTCACTCTTCACAATCGTTGTCTTTCTATTTTTTATAGCATGATGATCTGTGGTACTTGGCTTCTAAGACACAAGGTCTTTATCTTTGAATTTCATTTGCATATTCAGGGCTCTGGACTGAGCTGTTGCTTGCTATACAAGTCCAACTGAAAAAAACATTCAACTATGAGTGAGTTGGCATGCAACTTTTTCAGACGGACTTATCAGGAACTGATCCACCACCAGCCTAACAAATTTACATGCCGTCTCATCTGTAGCCTAAAAATGTTGATCGTCTAATAATTAGATTAGTTGATGCAACTGAAAATAAATCAGCTGATATACCAGTGCAGGGATTGAAATTTAATTTTTTTAAATCAGATGCTCAAACCATAGTCAATCGATTTACACTTAAGGTAATCGACGTTTGACGAAATGGACAGTGGCTTCCATCGTCTTCAAATTTCGACGGCGACGATGGCTACTTAGGCACTTTAATTTAATTATCATTGCAACTACCTAAGTAAGTAATGTTTACAAAAAATTGAGAAGAGTTTCCCCCTATCCCAGGACTACGGCAGGGGATGACGGCCACTCTGGCATGTTGTTTGCAACCATCTACTCCAACTAAGCTTCTCAAAAATTTTTGACTTAAAGTGCTTTAAAATCACACTCAGAGTATAACGCCATAGGATTATCCCTTAGCGCAAACGGTGTCGATGTGGCAACTGAACAGTGAGGTGTTTGAAAAACAGGATTGCAGGAGTATTTGTTTAAACTGGGAACAAATGAAAACATTAACGACCTCCTCAGAGACATCTCTCTATACGGTACTTCTAAACTTATAGGAACATAATTTGCCGAAAAGCATCCGGCATATGGAGTACCTATGTTATGATCATCGTATCTACTGGGTCAGCGGTATTGTCTAAGGCCTAGGCAGCCAAGGGGCTGAACAAGTTAAAAAAACAACAGGTGATAATACTGAAACACACATGGAAAACACCAAGATATACTTTTCAATAACACGTACCTGTTTTTGAAAGCTATACTTCTTTCTCTTTCTTGAAATATGGTTCATAATATACTTTTGCAGCTAACATATGATGCACTCATGTTTCAGAATGTTCCTATCTTGTTCAGGTTAATTGAGTGTTTCAGATGTTGGAAGAATAATTGATTTTCTTGGGAAATCTTGGATAACATCCGTATCACTTTCAGCAACTTCAGCTGTAGTACTACTGTTGGTGCCTTGAAACGTTGCTATGCCGTTCTATGTCCTTTCAATTTTTTGGTCTGACACTTGGTCTTCTAGTCAACAGCACTCAGCAATATGCTGTGTAGGCTACACCAGGACATGCAGCTGTTTTCTGCATAAACATTTGTGACACCTCTTCTTCTTTTTGATCTACTGATCTACAGAGTTCCACAGTCCATCAGCTTTCGTCAGGAAGCTTTCCTAAGCTTCTTTAGGCTCTGACATCACAATTTTGTGCTGTTTGATAAACCTTGAATTATACAGGCATCACACTCCATGGGAGCAGCCATATTGAAGTAACTAAGCACAACAATACAATCTGGCTCTCTGATTGGTCAATTCAATAGAAAAGCGCCACCAAGTGCCAGGAATGTGCATCATATTTTGTGCAACAAAAACACCTTTTTTAAAGAACACCTTTTTTAAAAAATGTGCAAGTGTAGACGTGGGAACTTTTTGGAATTTGATTTATAGGTATATTATCTAGCCACATAGAAAAAACTAGGTTGCCCTCCCAAAGTAGGCTACTCACAAGGATGAACGGTATGAGATCTGGCCCACCGACTAATCGTGTGAATACTGGAAGGGACATAGAAGTTGCTCATATAAAACAAATCAAGTTGACACAAAGATAATTACCGTCTGAAATCTGTTAGCTAAATAGTAGTATGCTACGTGGTACCTTTAAAGAAATTTTAAAATGAACATGGATTTCACGACAGCATTCAATAAAGAAACAACTTAGTAACAACAAGAATAATTTGAAAAACGTCATCCCTGGCAGGAACATATGGCCGGGTGATTTTAAGAGTGATGACAAGAAGATCAATTAACCAAAACAAATTTAAACGAACTAAAAATGGTTAGTTGTTAATGAGAATATTCTGGCCTATACATCTGTTTTAAGGGGCTTATTTTCATATAGAGTATGGTACTCTTTTTCTTCAACAATAAGATTTTAAATGGCATCTGTAGCTTATTATCCATGAAAACATTGGTAAAGCGTTGTTTTTGTGGAGTTTTGAGCTTTCCTTTCTGTTTAGTCCGTTTTAATTTTACTGACCAAATGGGCTTTTTACCACAACCAAATTGCTTTTATTGATAGAAAGTTCTTAAAAAGCCCCAGAGTTCAACTTTTGCGGACTGCCTAGGATTGCCACTTTTAAGTCCATGGTAAGGGTATATACTTTAACTTAGCGTAATGCTGTTATGAGAATCAAACATAAGTACGATTTTATTCCTGATGAGAGATGGTAAATTCTTTCGGATTTTGCCACCTTTTCCTATTTATGTAGGCAAACTATTGTTTACAGCTCGGCACATTTGAAACACTTTCTTGTCTTCAATCCATTAAATACCGAAAACGTATCAAGTACCCTTGGTGTCAAAAGCTAATGAAACAGACACTGACATAACATGAAATGAATTACCAATTAGTGATTGCAGGTGTAAATGTTACTAATACTTAATGAGCATTGAGCACTGTGAGTACATACATAGTCATTTCAATTTTTTGGGGTATTTTGATTCTATCTTGTGATGTCTCCACTGTCATGTACCAATCAGTCTCAGCGCATATCTTAAGTGGCTGCAGGTCAAATAAAAGACATGCAGGGTACAGACTATTGTGTATGGGATTCCAGGAACTATGAATGTTGAAGCAATACACAGTTAGACCATATGGCTCACGACCTTGGTCTGTGAATGACTACTGGTGACTAACTTGTTTACTTCAATATTGTTAAACAAGTATATGGGGGAAGTTTGATTGAACATATAACCAAAACAAATTCGGGGAGCAAGAAAACGCTAAAAAGTTGCAAGTACGTGGATTTTTGTTGTCGCTTTTTGATATAGACTCTTGAACCCTTAGAGGCGATGCAGAGGCAATAGGCGCTCTGTACGCCGGAAGCTTTTCGGCGAATTATGCCTCGCACCGACTAAACCATCAAAGTCACGTTGTTATAAATACCTTGATCGAAGAAAAAGTTTCATAACGGGAGTATTTGTTCGAGTTGGAAGGACTTAAACACATCGACAACCTCCTAAGGTGTTCCTCTATGCGCAAAAGGTATTTATAACAACGTGACTTTGATGGTTTAGTCGGTGCGAGGCATAATTCGCCGAAAAGCTTCCGGCGTACAGAGCGCCTATAGCCTCTGCATCGCCTCTGGTTCGGGAGAACAGAGGCGATGGTCATTGCCTAGAACCCTTATAGTTGCCTAATGAAAGACCTTACATTCAACCATGAAAAAAGAGCAGTTTATAAAATTGTGACACTAGTCCATTTCTAAGCTGTCAGGTCACGTTGCTAAGCTTCAGTCACATTTTGGGATGCATATAACGTTTTCCACAACTTGAATTACCTAAAGTGTACAGAAAGCCTGTTGAGGGGGTGTTTTTAATCCTTGTTCATAACAAAAATTATTTTACTTTGATTCAATTCAATGAACAAGTATTTAGCTTACACATTCAAATAAAAAAGTTTATAATTAATAAACAAAAAACCGAACTGGCTTATTTGGGTTAATAATGACTCACGCATTCTCTTTATAAATTGTTATCAATAATGTCCTGAAGACCACCATAGAGGCGGTAGTAATTGTTGGATTTTGTCCAAAAATTAACGCCAGTCATGCTCTTTTCAGTAGAAAAATATTTGTTAAATTGTAGTATTTATATAAGTAGAAACTAGCTGCTACGGCGTCTCAGAAGGAGCAGTCTATAACATATTTAGCGCCTGCGCGAAGGCGTGTGCTGGAGATGGTCGCGAGGGTGAGTGCTGTTCTACCCATCGCAGACTATGAGGAAACATTGATTTTTGAATTTATACCAGTGTATGAGCACCTGCAGAAATCTTATTGAAAAACGTTGCATATTGTAATCCATTCACTCAACGCTGATTTTGATCAGCAGCAGAATCCTTTCCGACAGAAACGACCAGGACCCCTCGACTGCTGTTAACATCGGGCAATTGACTCGAGAATTCCTTCTACTCCAGAAATTCCTGGTTGTGTCTTGGCGTTGACAATTATAGCGCTACTCTGGTCACATGAAGGCACTGCAAAACGCATCGCAACAAGACGCAAAGCGGTTACCTCAACAATATAATTATTAAGTAAAGTAGTTCACTTACTCAGGGTCAGCGCGCAAGCTGTTTCCGACGCTTCGAACTGCACCCTACAGTCACGGCCATTTTGCCTACGATTGGCGGGTTGTAATGCAGCGTCGTTTATGCGAGGATCTTGAAATCCCAGGCCACAATTCATGACAGGGGTTTTAGTTTTAACAAAGATGACCTCTTTATAATTCCTAAAGTACCAGTGTTCTTCTTTAGTAAAGATCTTGACGTGATCAGTGTATCCAGTGGAATTACTCCGGTTTGTCCCGTTTGTTATGAGTTGACTCTGGTGCCGAGGGTTGGCAACACGCAGCCCTGGGGATCAACCGGAGTAGGATCCATGGGGTTAACTAATAAAAATAAGAGGGCAGTGGTGTCGGAATTTTGCGAAATAAAGAAAGGCCGAGACGTTACTTAGGCTTTCTACGTACAGGCCCATAGCAACAGACACTGTGCTTTAATATCACTCATCTCATTACCCTGGGTGCCATTGTGTCCAGGCGTCCAGGCAAATGGGATTGGTTATACATGTATGAACCTAACTTATTAATGTTAGCGACACATTGCTGAACATCGCGTGACTTCGCAACTTTTAAGGCTTTAATAGCTGCCTGGTTATCAGACGACAGGATAACTACAGATTTACTTTGGATTTCCTTTTCGAGCAGTTTCTTTGCAACTTTAGAAACTGCAAAGCCTCTGCTTGGAAAACGGAACTATGGGCTGAACTAGCTGGAGCTGGCTTCTCAAGGTGCTCATGGCTTCATGAAGGTATTGATGAATTGTGACCAGGGACTCCACTTTACTCCCATATACAATGCTGTACTACATCCGGGCCAAAAATACGCGGAAAACGACACGCACCGTTTGACAAAGGACCGTAGAGTGCAATTCGAAACGCGAGAAGCAGCTAGCACGCACTCTGAGTATTGAACAACTTTACTTATTTCCTCCGGAAATTATGACGAACCTTCTCTTATACTTTTAGATCAACAGTATTGTCTTCGTAATGCACTGGTTAAAGCAAGCTTAGAACCGTTTAAGTGTAAATTAACTCCGAATAATTGAAGGGGTACAGAAAATTAAAGACAAAATAACAAATATATGATGTTTTATGAATTCCATTTATCCTTTTAGAATGCGTAAATGAACTACAACAAATTTGACAAGGAACTCAGTAAATTTCCAATTAAGGAATCTATTGCAGGTTACATGCACATGAGGCCGAATGCACGCTTATCTACCGAACCAAGGCCTACCATCTTTAAAGAGGAGTGTCGTTGGCTGCAGTGAATTTATGACGACACATGTCGAGGTTTTTTCAGTTTCATTCTGTTATGCAATAAATTAATTATCTGGATCTCGATTTTTGAATTGAAAAATTAAAAAAGTGCGTTGCTTATTGAATTTTCCGGATCTGTTAATTTTATTCAGTAGCATTTATGCTTCGGGATCCACGATAATGAAATTCTGCCGGCCTGTCATCTTATAGTGACATAAATTCTGAGCAGTCACGAGTTCCGTGGTTTCATCGTGATGACGTCTTTATAAATATACAGTTACAATTAAATCGGAGCAATAACAATTTCGAATTATCAAATGATCGTAAAACCCGCATTTTAGCAACACTGTTGAGTTTGACCCCAGACAGCAGTTGATATCTTCAAATGTGCCTTGTCTTTGAAACTGAGCTCAAAAGGATTCGTTGCGGCTCATAAACAGAAATATGTGAACACCTTTTTCAAATATATTGTTATATCTTAGGAGCAGCAGAGACATCGAGAACTACTGATTACCATGTTTCAAATCGTTCCTCGTATTGATTTTGATGTTCAAGTAGAGGAACGTGACAATTTATGTAGAATAATGGATAAGATTATCTATTTTCTGCGATTAATTCATTGTGTATTCAAAGTACATTAGCTGACGATGCTTCAGCGTGAAAAGAATATAGGACACATAACAATCTCACACTGAGCAGGTCAAAAACTAATAATTGGTGCATTGAAGACTATCAGGACTCTAACAAAAGCTAGGCAAGAAAGTTGATGCTTTCCACAGAACAAGTTAGAGTGTTACTAATTACACGTAGGCATAAATTAACGCGTGGACTGTTAGACACTGCCGCTTTACATGCTCGGAACATGGCCAGATTCGTGAATAGCTCATTACGTGCAAAGTACCTTAATCCGCATTTGCGACAGATGTATGATTATCCCAACAACCATTAAAAATGCAAATATCAAGCAATAGTATTGGGCATTTCAACAATTCATTAACAGTCGAACCGTGGTATCGGGACAACATGTGATATTGTAAACTTACTATATACATGTATAATATTTAACCTTGGCCTATTAAGGACTCTAAAAGGTCAAACAAATACATAAGGGCTAAAATCTTTCATTAGCTCTTAGAGCCAGCTTTTTCATGCAGTTTCATAACCGAAGTCAATGGTTACCACAGCAAAGTTTCGACACAAAGCGACTCTCGACTTGTGGAAGTCATTAGCTTTGACCAGAGCTACTGTATATAACATTACACATAATTTATATCGCATCGCCAAGTCTTACCTATCTGTTGATATCCAATGCAAGAAACATTGCAGTGTATTATTGATACCGGTAGCTGTTTTCACATAAGTGATTTTTGTAAGATTAGTGGGAGAGAACCTTTCTGCTGCCAAATTACGTACACGTCCCACTTTTTAAAACTCTAGTTCCAATCTTTTTGATTTTTACCGTAATAAAATGTGAGTGTACGTTCAGTGTCATCATTGGCAGCCATCATATTTAACCCAATCTACATAATCATACATTTGTGTCACCTTGTGAAGTATGTTCCATTTAAGAACTCTTTAATCCCTTTTGTAAATCCATGTTGGATTTTTGGAGTTCCTCTAGCGTATAGATTTGGTTAAACCTTGCTACCAGGACAACGGGTCAGTAACGTCTGGGAACTACACAATGGCCAAACTCGCCAAATATTTTTATTTCAATTTATTTTAATTTCAGTTTTGATAACCAAACTATTGTAATAATAAAAAAATTTCGAGAGCTGATGTAAGTAACTGTTAGAACGTTCTTGATTAACAGGGTGGGAAAATCTGGAAGTAAAATTCTAAAAATCTTTAACACTTTCTCGTGTAAATGTAATGGCGGTTTTGGAAAACAATCACTTTCCAATTAGACACATAAAAGATATGCAAATGTTTTATCAAGTTGTCCAGCAACATCGCCAGTTTGGTTGTACGTTTTTTTTTACAACTTCAAAAGCAGTATTAAAGGATAATGCTGCCCGATTTAATTAGTCTTTTTTATCGTCTTAATTGGTCAATATCCACATCGCCTCTTATACAGTCGACCTCACCTTGCCAAGAGGTGTCGCGTTAACCTGTGAGGAAGGTGAGAAACTACGCAGCCACGTCAGTGGTTCGTCTGCAGAGTGAATGTCGCTATATCGAGGTGCATAGTTCCCGCTTGTCCGAAGTATGAAGCTGCGAAGAAAGCGGGTATATCGTTTTTTAGACTTCCTCGAGAGCCCAAAATGCTTAGGTAGTGGCTTGCGGTAGTGAAGAATGAAAAGTATGCTGTTAATAGCCATTAATGTGAGGCCGTGAAACATCTCCGTGTCTGTGGCCGGCATTTCGTCGGCAGTGAATTCTCTGACGAATTCCGGCTTACCAAAAAACTATCCATACTTTCCGTTGCCTGTACATGTTCACGAAGCCTATCTAGTATTTCTTGACGGTGTATTTCGGTTTGAACTGATAGCCTGTGAAACCTAATGATCCGACCCGTGAAGTCTTTGTCGGATGAGCTCTTGACTTAAGTCGGGATTGGCGCCGGGAGAATTGCCATGTAGACGTTTATTATTCTGCGTTCTGTTTCGTTCTGAATTATTCTCACCCTAACCAATGCTTATAAAAACTGAAACAAATTCTGTCTCAATAGATACAATTTATGATGCCTTTGGAGTATTCATGAGTTCAAATGTTTTGAGAAGCCAGCAGTGAATAAACCACTACGTCACCGGAATTAGATGCAATAAAGGTAATTGACCGGGCACCGAGGCCGTGTGAGCGCATGCTAATCCAGTGATTGCTGACAAAAAGCTGTCGTGAAACAATAAGTCGATTTTATATATTATGGTCACATGTTAGGGGAATATTATTCAAATCATTGTTACTGTACAACGGGTTCTGTGGACTGAAGGGGAACCTGATTTCGCGGCCCCCGACAAGTAAGTAGATTTTCAGTTTCGTGGCTTATTCACCTAAATAATTACGTGCACATTATTTCTTTGGCTCTCTGTTATAGTCTTTTCGTGCCTGGCGGTTTAGTTTCCAATTTAAGCTGGTTTATGTTCGTGAGTGTCATGTCCCCGGCCGGCCGCGACGGGCCTGATCGGGTTCCGAGCCACAAGCGTTTTGTGTGTTTAGAACTGAAAAAATCTTAAGTCTAAACGTACAACACACACCTATGCTCCCCCGTCTGTATTTCGCGGAAGAATGATTCAAACGTATCACCAAACAGACTCAAACTCCCGCGATCGACCATGGTAAATTGGCTTACGGCGAACTCTGTAGGCTACGGAACATTCAAATACCTATAAATCCGTAACAGTGAAATAAACAACACCTCGATGTATTTGTAAGGGGTTTACATCGAATTTTGATGATTTATTGGTGTAACACGATAATTCAAGTGATAAGTTGACACCAGTAAGCGTGCTGTGAACGGCTGAACAGACTGAGTTCGAACCGATTACGTCATTGGTTAATTTCAATACCACCGTCTGCCGTTAGGTGTCAGGTAAAACAACTGAACTTGCTGTTATCGAGTGGAACTACTCGATCTAAATTGATACAAAATAGGTTGTTTTTTGGGTGGCATTCTACTTCAAAATGTTTAAAATGGTAGTTCCAAACTGGACCACCAGGTGAATTCAGAAATTTGTCTTGAATTTTTGTTTTAGTGGAAAAATAAAAACTGTGTGCGTTTTTATAACTTAATGCAACATTTGGAAATATTATTTGCAGTATCACCTCAGATAATCTTCCAATTTCTTTATTTTTAAAATGTTGCATGTCCAATGTACAGAATCAGCCAAGTTCAAAGGTCAAATTTCATTGCAATGTGCAAGTTTAAACATTTACTCTTTACCGTTATAAAGAACATTGCTAGGTTGCATCAAGACGAAATCTATCCCCACCCTACAAAATGGCTACAAAAGTGATTTTTCCAGTCTCGTATTGACCTGCGAATCATGACCTAGCAGAGCAAAACCAATGCATATTTTCTTCGATGCATGGGCATTTGACTACGCCAGGCTTTTTACCTGAATATTTTCAACATTCCATAGTATAGCAATGGTGGTTAGACGGAGTGGTATTTTGAAAAAAAATTGAAGAAAGTGGTGGATTTGTTCTGTTGGTGTCGTTGTTAGTTTGCACACAAAATACAGTGTCGCCATCTAAGGACAGAAAGTTTTGACACGTCGCCGGCATCTCAGAAATGTGGCTATTTTCGTTCCCGTTCATGAATTTGGATTAATTTCAAACTCGCGGCATAATGAAATAATAGAAAATTTTTTAAGGACAAGAAAATGCTAGTTTCATGTTCACACACGGCAAAAATGCTGTTTCACGGGTAAGGAAAAAAATTCTTGAATCAGCGGAAGTGAGATGCGAGAAAGTTGTTGAGCATTTTCCTGTCCTCATGTCATGATTTCACATCTTTTTGGGGCTCCTTCATTCATATTGGCAAACTAGTGTGCGGTGTATCTTGGTGGTGGGCGCGTTTACGAAACCGCACAAAATCTTTTTTCCTCAAGTCTTCAAAGCGCCGATGGCGTTAACTTTGTCAAGAACGACATTTCAAGAATACACAAAGTAGGCTACGAATTAATTAAGGACAGCCTTGTTGTCAATCTTATTTTATAATTAAAATATCGAGTCAATTCTGGGCCCGGTCTCTAATCTTTGTACTCGAAACGAACTCGAAACTATGTTTGGCAATTTCTCTGCTCCTTTAATGCGAACTTAAGATAATTGGTTATCAGACTGTGCTCGAATACATTATAGTTTATGCATAGGAGTTTCTAGTTCAAGTTTGCCCTTGAAGACCCTTATATTTGTGCTACAAACTCGAGTAAAAACTCGAAATTTCGAGTTCAAACTCGAACTTATTGCTTTAATATTTAGTTTACAAACTGTGAACTAAGGGCAATAAATTAACTACGTAAGTTATTGTGTACTCGAGCATAGAATAATAGACAATTATCTTGAGTTCGCCCAAAAGTAGAGTAGAAAATGCCAAACCTAATTTCGAGTTTCATTTCGAGTAAAAAGATTAGAGACCGGGCCCTGAACTAAAATGACAAATGCATTAATTTTCTGACTCGATGTTTTGAGGTTGACCGGCTTACTTATATTTCCTGTCTATCCTGATACGTGCCATGCCCAGTTTCAAGTAACAAGTTTATCTGTACCATTACTTCCTAACGAAGGGTAGAGCACTGAAGCCTCAATCGGATTAAAATAAAGACGTGATCCTTGAAGATGCAGACAGTTGGAAACAATTATTATAAAGTAAATGTAGACATACGAAGTCGATGTTGATGATAATAACGATGATGATACATGACGCCTGTAGTTGTATTGGCTGTGATGGCGATGATGAATATTCTAGGTTGTGGTGGTGGCGATGGAATGATCCGCCGATCATGATTACGACGACGACGACGATGATTGTAAGGATGACGACGATGATATCAAACAAGATGATGATGATGATAGCGGAGATGGCGATGTTGTTGATGGCAGCGATGATGACAATGATGATGCTGGTGGTGGTGACGGTGGTGATGATGATCATTATTATGATCATGGTGATGATGATATTGATGATGATGACGATTGTGATGACGATGGTGTATATGATGATGGTGATGATGATGGTGATGATGATGGAGATAACGAAAATGGTGGTGATGGTGTTTATGTTGGTGATGACGATGATTATTATGGTGACAGTGATGATGATATCGATGATGATGACAGTGGTGATGATGATGGTGCAGATGATGATGATGATGGTGGTGGTGAAAGTGGTGATGATGGTGGTTATAGTGGTGGTGACGATGATTGTTGTGATGATTTTGGTGATAATGACAGTCGTGATGATGACGGTGGTGACGATTTTGGAGATGTTGATGACAGTTATGATGATGATGGCGATGATATTGCTGATGATGATGGTGATGATGATAGCGGTGGCAATGATGATGATGATTATTATTATTATGATGATTATGATCACGATTATGTTGATGGTGGTGATGAAGATGGTGGAGATGAAGATGACGGTGATGGCGATAGTGATGATGACGATGAGGATGATGACGGTTATGACCGTTATGACGGTGAAGATGATTGTGTTGACGGCTGCAATGAATTTAACGGCAGTTGTAACGGCGGTAGAACTGACGCCCACGTGGTAATTTGATAGTTCCATATTTAAACAGTCAACAGATACTATTAAGAATCAGTGTGACGTGACATATGTTCAGTGAATACAATAAAGACCTTATCTTAAGGGGTTAATCTAGTTGTAAATACGTTGTGTCTTCTGTTGATCTCCTGTAGATCGGTAAGTCTCTTTACTTCATCGCCGTATCATGCAACTAAAGGAAAGTATTTGGCAATTGCGGCATTCACCTTCCAACAGTAACTAAGCAGCAAATCTGCACCGGACTTGCTAGCCGCTAAAATTGGTGATTTCTTTAACAAAAAGCAACGTTGTGCCTCAAAACGGTGCGTTCATCACCTAAATTATTACAGGCATCGATGATTACCTTAATGTTCGTTTAGTGAAAAGACAACCATAGATAAACGGAATCATCTGATCTAGGCAGTATGCCTCGAGGTCCACAGCTCACTCCATGGGAGGCGCAACACTGAAAAAAGCGGGGATATATCCCCCAGCCCCCCCCCCCGTGGTGCACCGCCCATAGACCATGGGAGGAATAGCACTGAAAAAAGTGGGGAGGCTATAGCCCCCTCAGCCCCCTATGGTGCACCGCCCATGCACTCTCCCGTTTTAAAAAAGCTTCAACCGCCTAAGTTGCTTCATTGCGCATGCTCAACTAACCTCACATCAAGTGAAAGTAACGACACGCATGCCACAGTTAATTGGGAGTTCGGAGTGGTTGAAAGTGATGTGGCATTTGTACGTTGAAAAGACATTTCAAAATGTGGTTGGTTTCTGAGTTTTATCAATAGCATGTGGTTATTGATAGCTTCGTTAGAACATGTTTTGACATCCTAATAACCACTGAAATGACATGCGACTAGGTCTTTAACACTTGAATGAGACACTCTCTTAAAGATGAAAAGGTTACGTCAAGATAAAATGTTGTATCCAGTGGCGGATTTCGGGGGGGGGGGGCAAGGGAACGATACCCTCACCCCTAAATTTTCCCACATTCCATTAATTGACAGTTCCGGAGTGCGAATGTCTGACGGGCAAAATCCTAGCTAATACTCTGCCCTCACTGGCCGCACCTAACTCAAAATCCTGGATCCGCCCCTGGTATCTGCCTCATACAATAAGATCGGATGCTGTAAAAGTATCATCTCAATACATTACGATGATGCTAAGTGGCGCTAACGACTAATCGGTCCGCTTAATGAGTAATGCAGCCCAGTCCACGAACAACCACTTTCTGGTGCACAGCTTTCAGTTCTCATTCTATTTTAAAATCGTTATCTCAATGTGTAATTTAGTTCAAAAACTATATTAAAGTAAGTAATATGTAACATGGCACAATGTTTATCTCCTTTTCGTTATCAAACCAGGACTTTTTGAGCACAGTTTTGTACCTTGGCCAAGGTCAGAAATCATCGACTATTCCCTTCTATTTTCGCCTCCTGAGTGCACGTGCATCAGTTAAGGAGCCATTCCTGAATGACGGCCATGTTGTCACCGTTAGTGTAAAAGCGTTGTTATTTTGTTTAGTTGTTTTTGATTCTCATTTTGGTTCTTTTGATACAAATTTGATTAATTATTGTCCAACTTTATCTGTGATTTGCATATGGCGAGAGGTATTTAATGCAACACATAAATTTGTGAATACGTTGTATCTCCCGCAGCCAACAATACTGAGGTCAGCCCTGACTCATCGGGAGGGTCTGTCAAATTTCAGCAACAGTACTGTAATAAATTAAAGGAAAAACCTTTGTATATCGCCAAATGTCTTTTCTTTATCGCCATATCGTGAAAGTGATGCAAAATACGGGCAATTGCCGTGTGACTACCCGGACGTGTGAGCGCATTTCCGTGTAACTTGGCAGCAAATCGGCATCTGCTTTACTGGCGCTAAAATGCAAAGTAGAAGAAAACATCCACACACGGCGATATTTCAACAAACAAAACCTATTTTATCTCAAAACGGTGCGCTCCTCATCTGAATTACAATAACGCGCACCTGTGCTTGATTATTGCTGCCCGGACACGACAACTGGCGAAGTTTCCCCGGCAATTGAATTGTGTCACTACGCCAGGATAGTAATCACTTGCTAAATTGACTTTAGTTTTCAATTATAATACAAAACACATTTCAAAACGTGACAAAAACTTTCAACAGACACCTCCGTTGTTTGAAAACGCAAACGGGGAGGGAGGGAATGTAGTGAACTGTAGTGCATGAGCTGAATGTCGGCAAATGTACCAAATTGCAGGATTTTATCTCTTGATCACATGAATACCAGCTATCCAAGGCCCGCGGAGCTAATTAATGCATTCATTCTGCGGGGCGGAGCACAGATGTCCACGCAGCCATGCCATGCAGGTCGGGCTCTGTCGGGTAGTAGCTTAGACGAATGCTTCAAGCTCAATGGGAATTCTTTCTTTTACTTTAAATTCGTTAATACACATATTATATCATTTGGTACCACACCAATTTTTTCTGAAGTTATTTCGCTACCAGTTATTCCGTCGTTCATTGTTGGCCATCAGCCGCCAAACAAGTCGCCGGAGACGACCGGCAATTAGTTTTCCGTGTCTAAATTCCTTTTTAATATAATCGCAAGTTTAGTTGTCAGGATATTGTAACTGTATAGCACTTTTACCATAGACTATAGATAGGGACTGCCAACTCCCGTTAGAGCGCGTTGCGCATGTCGCGGTCCACGGGATATAAGCACTAACGATGAGAGGGCGCTGCACACGCAGGATAGAAAACTTCCGGTTTTACGGAGCGGTCGTTTCCTCGTTTCATGCTTTGGTAAAGTAATGAGTCGAATTGCTTGATTTTTTGGAGTTTTTAAGNGGAATTCTTTCTTTTACTTTAAATTCGTTAATACACATATTATATCATTTGGTACCACACCAATTTTTTCTGAAGTTATTTCGCTACCAGTTATTCCGTCGTTCATTGTTGGCCATCAGCCGCCAAACAAGTCGCCGGAGACGACCGGCAATTAGTTTTCCGTGTCTAAATTCCTTTTTAATATAATCGCAAGTTTAGTTGTCAGAATATTGTAACTGTATAGCACTTTTACTTACTCATTTTGATATTGCAAGTTCGTTGTTGTGTTTATACTATTTACCAGAGTTAATCACTACCAGTACAACACGCTTAGCCCAGTCGAATAGTCGGCTTTGTTTTTCAATAGTCCTTTGCGAGTTTAAAACAATAACGCGAAATTATGAGACTTAACTGTGACGTCACCGGAAGTGAGGCAAAACCTTGTCCTTTGGCCATTTGCCCGATGCGGTAGCAAAGTGTATTCTGTTGTTTACTTCGAGTTTTTAATCTTTTAGTGTGAAAAATGCCAAACAAGCATTGCTGTTATGGCAAATGAAATTCAGATTCGCACTACAATACGTTCCATCGCGTTCTGTACTAATTTCGTCCGGTGTATTTTAAACGGGCGGTAGGCGAAATCCGCTCACTGATTAAGTTTTCACCGCGCCAAAAATACATTGTACACCTAAAATTATCACCTACTAAGGCGCTTACTTTCTTCAGTGATGCTTTCTGCTTCTAAACATATCTTCAATGAAGCGTCGCTAGGGGAATTCAGGTGACTTTGGCGAAAAATTCCAACTCCACTTTTTGGTTACTGTGCCGCGATGTTTTCATGGAGATGTTCAAGTTATTTGTAGACTAAATTGTATCCAGAGACAGGATATGTGCTAATTATAACTCTATGTGCACATATGCATGTTTCAATTGATTTTATTTGCTGCATATTGAAATGAGTAACTTTTTATGGGGATCTACTATCGCCCCTGTATGCCTGTGGCAAGTTCACATATTCTTCGTCCATTCACAGTTATTCCACGTCCCTTTATGAATTTCACTTCGGCAAATCTAAAATGGCGGCGTACGCCTATCACTCGACCCCAGTTCGAGCCAAGTACATTGTAGGTATTCTGATGAATTTTTCGCCCACGGATTTCCTTAGGATTGATTAACATTTAGTTACTGGTTGTTTTGTCGTAACCGGCTCTAACAATCTAAGAAGGTGATATTGGTCTGCTAAACTACCTTATTTTTTGATGTCCTAGATGTTTCGGAGACCTCTCGTCTCCTTCAAGGGGGTGTTGACTGTAATGAAAGTATAGAGGCAGTTTCGAGATCCTACGTGACCAGAGTTCCCACGATTCATCACAGTCAACATCTCATCGAACGAGATGAGTGGTCACCCCTTCTTTTTCAGTTCCATCTGAGGAATTGAAGGAAGACAGCTGATTGATAGATTTCATTAAAACTGCCAATTGTAACGTCAAGGTGACGATTCCACATCCGAACGTGGTATAATTGTGGCATTCTACCATGTGTTATTACCTGAGTTATCTTATGGTTAATCCTAAATCATGTCTTTTGACAGTTTGACATTTTGCAATAAACATGATCTAGGCAACGGTTAATTACAACTCAAGCAAGTCCGATGGAATTGATTTGAACCAGTAAAATACAGTGATACGACAGCAAAGTGAGCTTTGAACAAAAGAATCCTGAGAACGTTTGTAAGCGAATAGTACCCAATGCATTTTCGATGACTGTGAAAAAATATGTTTTCACTAATTTGCAAAAACAATATTGCAGCGACGCAGCAACAAGTACTTTGACTTTGAAAATTGAAATAAACATTTCGTGTACGCTTGTCTACTCCATTAACAGTATTACTGAATCTTTGCATACAAACAGAAAAGTTACAACTCATGTCAAATGTCTTAATGCGAACATTTCATGAATACATCGTCATTACGTGTATGACAAACGAGTAGTAATCCTATCCATTAAACCAAGAGCAGCTGTAATAACTTCGTTCGTAAAGTGCAATCAAAGACAACTCTGGCGATATGCTTAAGTTGCCAATTTTGCGTGACAAATTGCGTTAACATGTTGAGTTCTCAAGGCTCGGATCGTCTAAATTATCTGAATAGTTATAAAACGCGTAAAACGATGGAACCGTCACACGTGGAAATGCAGTTCATGCTTCAGATAAAGAATTACATGTAGATTACTCAAGACATCAAAACAGTGTTAAGCACTGCTAACACGGTACGGTTTGTCGTTGCCGAAAATGTCGCCATTAAAACATGTTTTCAATATATTTAATCGATCCACGTCTTGTCGTACCTTATAATGCCGCGAACGCTTGGTGCTTGTTATTTGTCAAAATCAACTGATAGGATTTCAGATATAACGGGAAAATGAAAGGTGAATTGTGGCAGCAGGGCACGCTCGAGCTGGACATAAGTATTTGCCCTATGTCGTATGCTAGAACTTAAAAGGTTATGTGGGACTTCAAACTACAGGGTATAACCTAGTGAAAGTAGACGTTTTTTCTGACGATATACCAAGCTACAGCTGCTTGGGTCACGTGACCATGTGTTTTCAGTATAAGAGCAAAAACGAAAGGTACAATCATAACAAAAACAACAAGATCAATAGCATGATCAAATTTTGTTTGATATAAATGTCTTCGATAAAATCTCTCAAGTGCTGTTACATTTTTCTATTCTAAATTATTACTTAGCTTCCGTCTTATATTTATGCAAATTTTGGATATATTCATAAAAATCACAAAAGTATACATTTTTTATACCCCTCACGCACAAGTAGAACAATTGAGTTCATAAAGCATAGAACAGAACACTGAATGGTAGTGTGGAGAAGTGCACAATAACGCTGAAAGGCGACCCGAGATCAGTTTAGAACGACATCAGAACGAGTGCAGTTTCCAAGGCATTCTCTACATACACTACTTTTTCGACTCTTTTCAAAAGTCCACACACAACACAGCTTTATGTCACCGTATAGTACAATAAATATAAAGCTTGATTAAGCTTGAAAATACAAATATTCAAATTAAACAAAAACAAAACAAAACAAAAAAGGTGTGATGTCATTTTGTATGCGGCTCAGAATTAGAAACAAAATGGATGCAGAAAGAAGGGGGTGCCCCAGACATAGTCCCCCCCCCCGATTCTGCTCATAGAGCTTCCTAACGTTGGAGAAGACATATTGCCACCATCGTGGGTGAACCACTGCAGTTTGGTACTCGGTTCTGTAGAAGGGTGAAGATCTCCTAGTTTGTTTTCTACCTCGATTTGGCTTTGGAGTCATTCATACCCTCATTTCTAGTGAATTGAAATAACATTTTGAACCGATTTATTTTGCATCGCAGCTGAAAATGCTACCATATGATAGTCTCAAGCATGTACTGGACAGATGGATGGCGTTTGCATGTACCTCTGCCATACCTAGCTGCCAGTTCCCATCCAGAGACGTTTCCTATTGGCTTTTGGGATAGCAGGCTTACCAATCTACATTAACCAGAGACCAACTCTCAATCATTCTCACACTTATTTCAGTTTTCTTTTTTATTAAATGCAGCGAGAAGCTTTTTCAAACGTGCTGATACTTTTCCTTTCATATTTCTATAATCTATATCGGTTCGTTGTTTATTTTTTATCTTGCGACATCTAGTATCTATTCCGGCAAAACTCAAAAGCGTAGTTGAAGACGGATGGACAAATGATTACAACAATGGTAACCGCGGTCAGTCACCATATACTTCTTAATGGAAGGCGGGTATCTTTTACCGTATTCGAGCGGTTATTTCACTTACCGCAAATCTATAAACAGTAATTAAATTCTCACGATTCTGCATCTTAAAACTTACACTGAGTGCAGCAGGTCTGATGGAGTATTTCTATAACAAGGAAATTTAATTATAAAATGATTACAGATTCTGCAGGATCCGAATGCTTCGGATTTTAAAGCGTTAAACGGCTTATTAAAGAACGCACAATTGAGTCATTGTTGATAATGGCAACCTCACAAATGTATTAGCTGACAGAACATCGAGCAACTCCTGTCATTAAAAGCGTATTTTCTAACGAAAAAATCAGTAATATCAAAATAGCCAGGGATAGCCTCTCACAGACCGCAATGGCGTTCACAAAACAATGATATTTCATTAATCTCATCATCATCGTCATCATTTGAACCAACCTGCAATAGATTACTGGTTGCTGCGTGATGGTCTCAAAGCAAGATGAAGGCAATACATGTAAGTGGTAAACAATTGCTAAATATCAAAACGGATGATACCGTTATATCTAACAAGAACAAAAAACGGCAATAATAACATCAATATCGTCGAGATATTGGTAGTTTGGATGCGTTTAGTTGATTATGACCCGCAGAAATCCTAAAACATCCATTTGAACGATCGATGGAAGATGAAGATGCAGACGTACAATGTAAGGGAGACTGAGAGTTGATTTCTTAGTTTCAGTTTGGGAATGAAAATGGATTAGAATTGAGTTGCAATTAAAACGGGAATGAACGGATGCATTGTCATTTTAATAAATAATTTTATAAAGTGGAGATGAACTACTAGTACTGCGTCAGCGCTACAGACTGGTGAATCTGTATATCCCTTACACTGTACCACAGTTTGATGATATTTGTTAAGGACATAGGCCAACCTAATACTTCTACATGTACACGTACACTGCACAGGTCCTTCGAGCAAGAACCATGATTTCGCAAAATACCTCTTGAAGCGCAACTAGCGACGACAAGTTTGACTTGTATTGACATTTTCAGGTCCAAGGATTACGCACGGGTCTGGAAAATAGGCTTACTCAAACACACTGCCCTGAATTGATTTCACGAAAAATGGTACACTAATTTTCTTTCTGTCGTTTTCCTTTGCTTCTTTAGCAGAATACATTCAAGGCTCGTTTCATTCTTAGAATTTCGTGTAGTTTTTCGAAATACTGGCCTTTTCAAATCTTAGGTGACCATACACTGTACAGTGTGTCAGAGACGTTTCAGAATTTCTTCATTTGTACATGTAGCTTGTGCATCAATAACTTAACCTGCATCGCTGATAATGTACATCATCAAATTCTTATATACATCTTTGAAGAAATCGCGTCAAATCGGAATAAGTATACAAGAAATGGTGTATCAATAAGCAGAATGCAGAAGACCACAGTTTGATGAATAAGCTATTGGTCTGTTCCCGCACAAATCAAGGGCCCCGTCTCGCTGCCACAGGTGTACAACCTTGTAATGGTTGCTGACCAAGGGGAACGGGTGATGTGCTAGCTCTGTTGTGTGGGAGAGAGAATTTAATAACTGAAAATTGCGGCAACAAGAGGTGGGCGAAACTTGTTGCCATATCGAGGACACCAGCCAACTGAAAAAAATTGGCGGCAGGGGGATCAAAACTTGTGTCGAAGGCGATCAGCTAAAATTACCATGGCATTAGCGCACCCAAGCTTGTACAGCTTAGTGCTCCAAGAAATTTTAACCCCTCATCGTCCATGCTTCATGAACTTATAGGCAACGGTGGTCCTCTATCCTGCACCAGGATAGATGTGGACTGAAATGAAGAAATTCAACAGAATCTAAGGAAATTTGGACATTTAGTTTGGGAATTACGATTTTTATGTGTAAACACTGTTAGGCATTTTGGATTGTGATCGAACATGTAGCCCTACACGGCACTTTACGCCTACCTATAGTTTGAATTTATCCTGGGCATCAGATATGCTTTATTTCGTCGGTGTCGGAACCCAGAATGTTTAAATGAAATATCTCGATTTGTTATTGCGACGTCAGCCTCATAAATATGGCATCAAAACGTTGTAGTCGGAAAACGAAATGTTATTAAAAGAAAATTTCCTTGGAAGGAACTGAGGTTGTCTCTAATTTCTTAGTACTTAGTTCACATTATAAAGGCATATTCCTGAGACCAGTAACAAAGGCAGCAGATTTTGGTCTTCTAATACGAACAACTTGCAGCTGTTCCAGCCCAGTGAAACCGATATTAAACTAGTACAATGTAAGAGCATCATTATGTCGATCCTGACTTAGGCCAATGTTATGTGGAACCCACATTAACAATAGGCTTAGTTTGCGAGCAAAAGTGAGCAAGAACTTCAAAAAAGCAGCTAGATATGTTATGTCAAATTATCTTGATGATGATATTCTGATTTGATATCAATTTTAACTCCTTGAATTGACCTTCTGTTTGCTTACGTCGCAATCAATAGAGAATGAACATTTGATACAAGGTATATGTACATGCAGTCATCGAGGAGGCTAGCCTTTCCACCATTCACATTGACTTCATGCTCCCGTTGGAATGAGTCAGTGATTCTTATATAACTTGTAAATATCAGACTGAATCCTCTTTATTTTGACCGAAACGATGCTACGTTGAAGGGTCAGTTTTTAGAATAAGTTTTGATCAAACTTATTCACGTTAAAATTCGTGTTATGTAGTTAGTTTTAAAATAAATTAAAACCATATCTTTGAAGTTTGACTTGCAAGCTATTCAGTTGTTTGTGGATCTTGTGAGTGTGAACGAGTAAAGATAACATTGGAACTTATATGATGAATAAACCATAGGCTAATCGCTTACATTTTTATAAATTATTTTGTTCAATAAGACTCATCTCCCCCACTTTGTTCATGATCGGATTTAGCTGACGGTGTGTCCTTAGCTGAGATGTTGGACGAATCGGCCAATGCCAATAAGAATATTATAGATAAATATGCGCGATATGGGCATCAACCAACCACGTTCTCAGAATATTCCTAAAACAAAGACAAATATAGTTTACGTTGTAATGTAATTTAATCTGCTTAGTTTATGAACTGCTGCCGATAAACAAGATGCACAAATGTGTTGGAACGTACATGTAAGCTATTAAAGAAATTCATTCCATTTCTTTTTATTTAAAATCTTTATGAAACGGATTTTGACGCAAGTTAGTTCAGTCGAATCTTAAGCCCACATAATGTTCATTCGATACAACATTGATATGATTTTTAGTTTAATTTTTACTAGTGGTGGTGCACCACCACCTCAAATGGCCGCCGTTCTGCATGAGAGCTGACTCATTCCACTGCCGTCGTGTGTAGTGTGGACCAACGTGGAAACGCTTTTTACATAATTTATTTTTTGTTTTTATAAAAATCTGTATGTCTTTCGTAGTATGTTGTATTGAGTATATTTGTCTATTTATGTATGTATGTATGTATGTATGTATGTATGTATGTACGTACGTGTGCGTGTATTTATGTCCGTATGTATGTACGTATGTATGTATGTACGTATGTATGTATGTACGTATGTATGTATGTACCTTTGTATGTATTTATGTATGTGTGTATGTATTATGTATGTGTGTGTGGGCGTGTGTGTGTGTGCGTGTGTATGTGTATAGGTTATCCCACATACATAAGAATACTACTGACGTATCCTATCGAAAATTTATGTCATCCGATCTGCCCGCGAGGGAGAGTCGAGGAATGTTGAGAGCAGACGATTGTGTTAGTAAAAAATAACATATGGCCTAGATGTACATTAAATTGTATGCATCCATAATGTCCATAGTGAAGCGTTTTCGTTTGATTTGAAAAATATTTTAGCCTGATTTCGTTGGGGACGATGTAGGCAAATTGACCTATTTATGATGGCTCACATTAAAACCAGCGAAGTTTAAAATTAGCCGCCTGATCACCGACGTGCTGCGGAATTTTCTTCGGTCAGTCTCTGCCAGTGCTGTAGTGGGGCGTAGGCGCACGTAGGCGCAGCCAACCACCTTTTGGCATTTGAATGTAGCGCCTACGCACCGTGAGTTACTTTCACTGCTCAAGATGGGCTTTAGGCGCCTACTTACGTCTAATTTTACCACTACATCACTGGTCTCTGCTGAAAGTTCATAGTTTTTAAAGCAGTAAAACTACGGCTATTTCAGGAACGACGCCTTGGATCAATGTTTTAGGTAATCCAAAATGTACGAGCCCAATCTAATTTCCGTCGTCCACGCGAATTTACTCTACCAAGAGACTGCATATCAACCGTGGTATACAGCCTCTACGGGTGTACACGGATTGACTTTCGTGCATTTACAGCGTAGTTCACGGCATATTGAATACCGGTATTAACGCATATATGGGATAATGTATTCCAAGTAGGCCTATGGATGTTGTGTGAGTCATGTTATTACTGTGAAATACGGAAAGGTAGAGCCAATCCGTATACAACGGTAGAAGCCGTATACAACGGTAGGAGCCGTATTTCACGGTTGGTGAGCATTCTCTTGGTGGAGTAAATTCGCAAGTACAACGTCAACTTTGACTGAGCCCATTTATTTGGGTTAGTTAATCATAAATCCAAGGCGTCCTTATTGAAAAAGCAGTTTTACTGCTCTTAAAAACAGATTTACCGATGAAAACTCCGACGCGCGGGATTAGGCGGCTATTTTTTGGGTCTCGCTGAAAATTTAATCTGGGTCATCATAAATAGGTCAAGCTAAGTAACGTCCCCGGCCAACAAAATCAGCCATCTGATTCAAATCCAACGAAAACGTTTCGTTATGGATGGATATAGTACATGTACACTGAGGGCTTTTACAGGAGATTGCGACTTCATATCGAGAATGTGATTTTTACTGAGACAATCGTCTGCTCGCGGCGTTTCAACTCTCTCGCTGCCTGTCGTAGCGTAAAATCTGCTTTTTGCACTACTCAAGCTCAGCAAATCAGCACAGTTTTCGTCGTTACTTTCCAATGCTGTGATCAGCACCGGGAAATATTTCTGTTACTGCTTACAGTCCAAAAGCTAAGACAAGAAAACGGACGAAGAAATCTAAGAAATTCAACGAAGCTAAAACGACACACTGCTGCACAACTGTTCAGGGAATGTTTCAACTTTTACATTCCGGCCCGGATGGATTGTTTCTAAGTTTCCGACAAACTTTTGATATTTTTGAATGGTTCAAAGCTTTAACTTGTATATTTCACAAACTGAAAAGTCTAACCTATTTATGACGAAATAAGTCTTTACTGGTTATTCAACACTTTCACAGATCGGTCTTGTCGCTTAACCGGCTTGGGTACCGAACTTGGCATACCCATGACTTCATATAACAACAAGACGAAGCACACGGCAACAAGCTTGTGCGGCGATGATGCAAATAACTCCATGTATATGGACAAATAGTTCGGTCTCGTTGGGACATTCCCAGATAAAATGAATTCTCGACAGGATATGACAGTAGTATTCCTGTGTATGAGGAATAATCTATACGTATTATTTTCGTATCGATTTTTTTGTTAAATAAATCAATCAATCGACCAACCACGTAAACTCAGCCCACTTTAAAAAAGGAAAATAACAGTAGTATAAGGCAAATACGAACAGAGCTGAGAGTGACGAAATTTTGATATTTCAAGGATTTCTTTCTACGGACGAAACCCATCTTGTGTTCTAAACTGGTAAGTGTAAAGGGTAGAGTATCTCAAGTGATAAGTTTAAAATAACTACAACTGTAGGAACATCTGGAATTTCCATGTGGGCGATTTATTAAAGTAATGGTCGGAATCACCGTCTAGCTTTTACTGCAAAACTATTTTATTTGCATTTAACTCTAGCGTTTTTGATGCTTTGGATTGTGTGAACGATGATTCACCGTGGTGTCAACGTGAAAGGGGATAGAAAACAAATAAAACATTAATTCGGTAACATTAGGTATTTTTCACAAAATTCAGTAACACTTTCTCGCAAAACTGTGCTCAGATTGAGACACAGAAGTAATAACTCGTATATGTTGACCGCTATCACCAATAGAAAATGCGAGATGATTCGAAACTAGAGCGTTTTGCTGATTTTCAGGTAGACAACCGAAGCTCCTTGGCATATGGTGTCAATTATCACGTGACTCATAAAAATCCGAAATATCTCTGTTATTTTTGTATCTTCAAGTTGAGGCTATAAAAATATCTTATGTGTTCTGAATGCTCTGTAGCTCGACGACGCTTGTTATACTGCAGATGAGATGCATTTGATGATAACAATAACTTGATGTGATATCTTCAATCTCCTCTCTTGGGCTATTCTGTTTGAGCGTACGTTAATCCGCCAACATAAAACAGATTAATGTGATTGGGGAAACTGGTTTGGCTGTTACATTTCCGAAATTAAATACCTAACGTCGCGGAAAGCATTGCGTTTTCCAAGGGATTGGCTTCCGAGGTTAGCATTCGATTTGGGAATTAGAAATTAAAATCAAAACCGACACGGTTTAATGGTGCATATAGTTCTTGTGAGATCTGCTAGGGTTGTTGAATGGGGTAGATCTGTTGAACATTAGCTTTAATCAGGTCTATAAAAAGTAAAGTTCGCGGTGTTTTTTTTCGTGATTTTATTGCAAATAGCCAATCCTCGCAGTTGTCTGGCACACTAATTAAGGCCGGTGACATTACGCTTAAAATATTCTGCCACTTATGTCGAGTGGGATTTTAAAACTCCGCCAGAAGATTTTTTTATTGCGACCTCGGGGGGATCCGGCTCCGATTCTATTCTGGAAGTGATCTCAGAAAATTATTTATACTTGCTGATCATGTACCTTTGATCTGTATGCTCCAGCGGACAACTAATACCATCACGTTATCGTGAGGAACATGCGTCAGTATGTTTTACACGAAGCAGTGATCCGTGAACAGTGTCAGCTGTATTGACGAAAGCAATTTCCGGGGTGAGAAACGTACCTCGAAAATCAATCTGAACCTAGAGGAACTGGCCGTGTTCCTAAAAAGCACGAAAACGTAAGAACGTGCAAGTCTTCGCGAAATATCGCAACGCATTGTAAGCACACTTATAGGTTTCCTCGCGACTGTCTTGTATTTACGGAGCCCAAACCCTGGTCGCGTAAATAAGTTAAAAATAAGCGGCGTATGCTTTGGCTTTACCAAGTAAGGATAAAGTTGTTAAGTACATGAAATAGGTTGGTTGACATTTTTACATTTCAGTTTGTATCGAATCTCAGAGTAAAGCTAGTGCAGAGGCTGACTCCACAACAGTGCGCGGAGTCTAATCTTTCTACTGGAAATCGAGCTCGAAATTATTTTTGTCATTTTCTGTTTTACATGTACTTTTGTGCCAATTCAAGATAAGTAACTATCATTATACGTTATGATTTATTCACACGACTTTCTGGTCAAAGTTCACATTTGATGAACCCTAGACTCGACCTAAAATCCGAGTAAAACCTCGATATTTGGACTAAGAACTCGAAGATTCGAGTCCATACTCCAACTTTTGGCCTTAATGACGGGGATCGTTAAGAGCACACTAGGATTAGACAGTTATATACGCGAACATAGAGTAACAGAAACCCATCTTAAGTTGAAACAAAAGTAGAATAGAAAATTCCAAAAATAACTTCGAGTTCGATCTGGAGTAAAAAGCTTTGCCCCGTGCTCAGAAGGCACAAAATATTGTTTTTCTTTGAGCTATTTTGTCGGATGCTTTTACGTCACCTCGGTCGGTTCACAAAAATCTAGAGAATCTGTTGTATTGCTGCCTATTACTGACAAGGTTACATTTCTTTTACCGCAAACTGATGTTTTTACGGTTAGCCGCAAATAAGCTGTGTACAATATGTGTCCAGTTTTTCAATATATGGCACAACTGGGAGACAACCACTCTTTTCCGAGGAAAGTACACGCCTCACCTATGGGCAGCGAAAAGGTTCAAAATAAACAACACTGCCAAATAAACAAGTGGTATGACAAATAAATAAGTAGTTTTCTAAACAGACAAGCGATTCGTTAAATAAACAAATGCTGCAGTTTTCCAAACTGACAAGACAACTTTCCAGATTCTGTCGGATAAACAAGTGCATACTGTCAGACAAGTAAGTTCTCTTGGCAAGTGATTGAAACGAAAAATGTTGTATATATGCAAAACTAACTTTGCGATTGTACACCGAATACAGCACCTCGTAAACTTCAAATTTTGTTAAAAAAGAGGATAACCAATTAAAATGTAATCGCAAAGTAACAAACCGGATCAGACTTGATTGCATTATATATAATATGAACAGTTTAACTTCAAATTATGGAATGACAATTAATTTGCGGGGTGGCCGAACCAAGCTTTTAAGGTATGTTAACGTGTGTGGTCGTAAACAATTCTACTACTTGCTTTTAATCAGCAGCTTGATTTCAACAAGCAAATGCATCGCAATTACGTAAGTTTATTTTAAGAATGGTCGATGAGAAATTAAGAACAGTCCTATAAAGGATCTTTTTCACTGCTTACCACCAAAAAGAACTTTGTGGATCGGCTGTGCTCATTACGGGGCTCATGATATTCGATGACTTCGTGACGTCAACTATTTCTTGAGTTGGACGGCGCCCTTTGTCCTGTTTATTCGACTACTACGTCTGTTTGGCAGTACCAACATGTTCATTCGACGACTAACCTGTCTGTTAGAACTGACATCATATGGTTCGTTCGACAAGTAACCTGTTTGTTCAGCGCAGCTAACTTGCTCGTTCGCTAATAACGTTCTTCCAGTTTGCAATAAACGATCGAAATACCGACCCTTTTAATGTTAGCGCATGTTAGTGATAAAATGAACTGTGCATAGCAGTGAAAATAACAACAAAACAAAGTGCGGGTTAGTGCCAGGATAAAACAAGTTTTATTGTTTACTGAGTAAGGTTGATGTGAACATCTCCATTGTTTCTGATGAGATGGCAAGTTGCAGGAGTCTATTCCAGAGTAAAGTAGCAGATGGGAAGAAAGAGTTTGCGCAGTATGCAGTGCGAATGTATGTTCTCTCAAAGGTATGAGGGTAGGAATTACGTGATCTAGAAATATGTAGTGGAGGAAGGTATTTTTGGGGAATGGCAAAAAGGTTGTGAACGATCTTGTACATGAGGGACAGTTTATTTTGAGTGCGTCTTTCTTGAAGAGTGGAAAGCATAGACGAAACAGAGGAGTATCTGGAGTGGTCATTTAGGACGAACCTGGCTGCTCTACGCTGTATTCTTTCTATCTTGTTAATATTGGAGCGAGTGGAGGGATCCCAAACAGAGGAGGAATATTCAAGTTTGGGCCTCAATAGTGAAGTGTAGGCCTGGGCTTTTGTTTCACGGGGAGCATATTTGAGGTTACGTTTAATGAAGCCAAGAGCTCCATTTGCCTAAGAGGTGATGGATTGTGTCTATGTAAGTGTTCCATGATAAATTATTGGTAAGACTGACCCCAAGGTAATGGGGCTTGATTATGCATTTGATCGATGCGTCGTAAAGACTGTAATTGTTTTTTATGGGGGAGCGTTTTCTGTGGACAGGTAGAATATTGCATTTGGAAACGTTGAAGTCCGTTTTCCAGGATTTTTCACAAGAGGCTAGGGAGTCTAAGTCTTGTTGAAGTATTTGGCAATCATGGGGGAAGCAATAGGTCTATAGAGGACTGCATTATCGGCAAAGAGACAGGCATTGGATTATTACTTTGGGAAGGTGTAATTATGTTGTTGATGTAATTCCAGTAGGCTTTGCGAGTTTCTTGTTGGACTAGTTTCCCGAGATTCAAGAAGTTTTCTCTGCGTGTTTCATTTCTAGTATGTTTTGAGCTGCAAAAGAGCTTGTCTCTTTTTCTAAGAAGTTTTTTGATTTTAGGATTTATGCAGGGAATTCAGTTTTTTGGTCTTGTAGTTTTGTGGGGATGAAACGTTCCGAGTCATCACGAACATATCCTGTCTGTTTGTCGAAAATTAACTAAATAACCCGATGTGTTTGCCAAAACTGAACGAAATAACCGGTCAGTTTGAAAACTAACTTGTTCGTTCGACACCCACTTGTCTATTTTGAACCTTTTCGTTGCCCATACTTACCTTTAGAACGTTTTTAGTCGTTTCTGTAGGGGAAGATGCCCTGCCGCTCTCCCTCCCCTCTTAAAGTGTACGCAACATGACTCTAGTACCTCAAAATAAATTTTATTATTATATCTTACTTGATTTCAGTGCCTTTAGTGCACAGCTCATAAAGAAACACGTAAAAATTGAAAAATAGTAATTATGTACAACGTCATGGGTTTAACCCAAGTCGTTCGCACACTGTTCGGATCAGCAACTAAGTGTATAGAGTGAAGTGAAAGTAAAGTACATTTAACGTCGAGAAGGTTCGTAGAGGGATGAAAAGATGTGTTTGCGGAGGCTGCAACAACAGCAGTCAAACGGAGAACGTCTCGGTGTTCCGAAGGACGCCAAAGTTGCGCAGTAGTGGCATCGCTTCGTGCGCCGAACGAGAGTGTGGGACCTCAGCGTGGACCAAGCGATTCTGTCCGGGGCCACTCTGTGTTCTGCCCACTTTGAGGAGTCGTGTTTCGACTCCAATCAGAGGAGATGTTACGATGAAGGCCTGGTTCAATAAAGGACAATATTTACTATTCAGAAACATCGGCTCTTTATTCAGGATCGTCTGTTGGATGACTGGGTTGACTGGCCGAGCCCGAGGCCGCTTCTCTCGCGGGAGGATCCAGTTCGTAAGGCCTCAAAGTAGAAAAGTACGCAGCTGAAAACATATCAAAATCGTTCTCGCTTTCGTGCAACCCCATTTCGTCATCCTGGCCACCATTCTCGTACGTTTCTTCATAGTATTTGTTCATTTCTTGCTCATAATCGTTGTCGCTTTCAAATTCCCTACTCTCCGCCGTTGTTCAATGCTAGTCGCTGATCTCTTGTGTTCAACCCATGATGTCACATGGCGGAAAATGTGAAAAGTGGCAAAATTGAAAGAAAAATCAAAATTTCGAGCTAATGACACAAAATAATCATGGATTTGGCTGAATTTTACGTCATATATTTAGTCTGTGGCCACCGGTAATTCGAAATGTGCAAAAATCCATGGTGTGTACTGTTTAAATCCGGCTATTAAGTGGAGAGAACTTGTTTGGAGGATTATGATTTTTGTGTTTTAAAAGTCAAACTCTCATGTACACTGCAGATATTACGTTTTCTTTACCCGTTATAAAGATGCCTTCAAGTAAAGAAATACTTGTTCACTGCGCCATTTTCTTGCACCTTGCTCAGATGAGAAAGCAGCTTATTCTTTAAAGTGACTTATTCTTATTAAAATGACATGGGCAAGAAATTGAATTTTGGGGCTCAAAAGTGGGGCCACCTAGATTAATATAGATTACCCCGCTTTTCGGACCCTTCGAGGGGGGCCCTCTTTATTATTATATAGGGCTCCGCCAGAAGGGTACGAAGAGTGTGGTCTTCTATATTAATATGGATGGCCCCGCTCATCATACCCCTTCAAGCGGGGCCCCGTTATATTAATATAGAGAATCCCGCTCTTCAGGCCAGAAGGCAGCCGAAGAGCGGGGACCTTACATGTATGTTCTCATAAAATGTCAATATTATGTTATGGTTTTATTTTATGGGTTTTAGGTGACTGAGTAAGCCCTTTGAGGCTGGGGGGTGTGGTGAATATTCTGTCTGAGATTGTATTCACTGGAACCCTTATGTCACTACAATAAATAATAATAATATAGGGACCTCAACTGTAGGCAAGCCCTTATAATAGTATAGTGCACCTCGCTTAAAAACTGTTGAATGGTTCCCTTGTGAGGAGCGCTACTCTAAGGTTGCCTATGAGTGGGGTCTCTATAGGCTCCCCGGTTGTCAACTGCCTTTGATCAGGCTTCGTTATGATTTCACAAGTTCCCATCCTGAAGGTGACCATAGGGTGGGGTGATAAATATTTGCATTGGTCACATAAAGTATTCCCTTGATAAATGGATTCTTACAGAATAAATCGTGTGATATATCGATGATTGATATGATCTGCCTTTTTAGTCCTGAATTCTGAATTGCAGTTGACTTGTTTTACCTGGTTATACATATGTCACTTGGCATATACTCTTGTTATTAATAATGTATTTGCATACTCTTAACTATGCTTATACACATGTAGCCCGCATCATGCATTGGTACTCACCAACACCATGTCACGATACGTGCTGGACATGGTTGACTGATTTACAGCGAATCACTTTTCGACACAAATCTCATTCTTAAACACATTTCGCTTTTTTCAAAATACTTCATGTACACATCGTTTTTATATCTTGTGTTTTTAACTAATTTGGTAAATCAATCACAGGGATAAGGAATTAACCTGCAAGTTTGACTTTAAAGGCTAATTTCCAAAACAATCAGCAGGTTTCTAGTGCAACATCTATGAACCATTCAGCTGTGAGACCTTCAAATATAGACTTTTACTTACATTTCATATTTCTTAAAAAATGAAATTCCATCCAAAAAAACGTATGTTTTACACATTCCTACTGACGTAAGAGAAAGGAAGGCCAGTCAAGGGAAGATGCTTTAGGATTTGTCATATTAGACAAGTGCAAAGGTGACTTATGCATACTACAATTCAATTCTTTACTCTATACATCCTTTTATTTCGTGTACAAATATAGTCAGTGTTTCATAAGTGATATTCACTGAGTTTTCTGTAACATTTACAAAATGCCTCAAAACGTACATTTTTACCAAGTGTAAAAACAGTTAACAAAGGAACAAGTAAAGTAAGCTACAAAATGTACATTTTTACATGATCTTGGCGAAAAAACGTACAAAAGCTGCAGTTAACCAAGGAAATTACTGACAAGAAGCAATATTTACACGATCTTGCCGAAAAATGTGCAAAAAAGCCGCAGACGACAAAAGTAAGCCAAACAAAGCCTACTGACAAAAAAGACATATTCACTCGATCTCAGCAAAAGAGACGTAGTTAACAAAGGAAATTAAAACTAAAGTACGCTAATAACAAAGAGCACATTTTTACTCGATCTCGACGAAAAATGTGCAAAAAAGCCGCAATTAACAAGGGAAAACTCAAGTACGCAACTAACAAAGAGCACATTATTACTCGATCTCGACGAAAAATGTTCAAAAAGGCGCAGTTAACAAGGAAAAACTCGAGCCCGCTACTAACAAAGAGCACATTTTTACTCGATCTCGGCGAAAACTGAGCAAAATAGCCGCAGTTAACAAGGAAAAACTCAAGTACTCTACTAAAAAGCGCAAATTTTTACTCGATCTCGGCGAAAAATGTGCAAAAAAAACGCAGTTTACAAGGAAAAACTTAAGTACGCTACTAACAAGGAGCACATTCTTACTCGATCTCGGCGGAAAATGTTCAAAAAAGCCACACTTAAAAAGGAAAAACTCAAGCACGCTACTAACAAAAAGCATATTTTCACTCGATTTCGGCGGAAAATGTGCGAAAAAGCCTCAGTGATCTAAGAAAAACTAAAATAAACCTAGTGATTAATTTAGATTATTACATGGCGAAGTCGTTATCCCCCGTTATCTAGAACCCAAGTGGATTTTGGAGAATTATCGCCCTTCAGTCATCTCGATAATTATTTTATTTTCGGCTCATGCCGCAAAGGTTTGGTGACCTTAGTTTCCAATTGGTGAACCAGCAATTCTGCAGGTCGCATTTGGCCAGGTGATACTATGGTTAGTATTGAGCCCTGCTATACATTAAAAGTGTGTTCCCTGAGAAATTACATAGATTAATCAGCTACTATAATCCCATTTTTGATGGACCAGTATTATGTACTTAAAAACTAACATAAACCCATTTACCCTAAAAATACTAAATTCAGACCACTTATTTCAACAAAACTGATATCAATTTGTTACTTACGCAAATTAGCAATGGATTCCTGAGATTTTGAAGAAATGCCCATAAAAATACAAAGAATACTAAATTGTGTTTTAATAACTGTAAAGCTTGGGGTATGATTCAAAATTTGAAAAAGATGAAAACCAACTAAATGTCCTTGGTAATGGCGGACCACTCAGGTCTTATGAAAAATAACACCTTGGAAACTATTTAAAGATATCTCAAACTAATTCCCAAAAATTGTTTGAACAATATTTTTTCAAAGGTCACGACCTCCGACCCTAGAACTCTGGCATAGAAAATAGTTACAAATCTGAGTTGAGCCGAGAAAGGTTGATCGATTCGCTGCAATGTTTATAGCTAAGTTTGTGGTATAAATAGATTATTACATGTTCTCAGTCAACATCCCCCTTATCTAGAGCTCCAGTGGATTTTGTAGAATTACCGCCCTCAGGGCTAATACCCCTCAGCGATAATTTTACAAAATCCACTTGGGCTCTAGATTACAGGGGATGACTAATTTGCCATGTAATAATCGTGTTGAATGTATACTGTAAGTACTGGTTCAAAATTTTGATGATGCATTCCAACAGATATACAAAAACATCCTACAGCAGTCGCAATGTCAACAAATTTAAAAAGTTTAATGAAAAACCCTGACATAGGTTAGTATCATTAACCATTGATTTTGTTGGAGATGGTCATTGATATTGTAACTTTAATTGTTGTGATTGTACATTGAACCCATTGGGCCTTGAATACGTCTAATAAACAGAAGATAAAAGGCCCACAGAGACAAGCCCATTAAAGGAGAATGCCACCCAAAAAAAACAACCTGTTTTGTACGTCATTGGTTTCACACGCAGTCTGTTCAGCAGTTCACAACACGAGTTACTGGTGTCAGCCTATCGCTTGAATTCATCGTTTAACACCAATAAATCATCAAACTTCGATGGAAAACCCTTAAAAATACACCGAGTTCTTATAAAATGTGTTGTTTTATTTCGCTATTACGGGTTTATTGGTATTTGGAAACACCGTAGCCTACAAAGTTCGGCTGGCCAATTTACTAAGGTCCATAGCAGGAGTTTGGGGTCTATTCGGAGATAAATTCGAAATATTCTTCCCTGAAATACAGACAGGAGAACCTAGATCTGTGTTGTTTAGACTTTTTGAGTTCTAAACACACAAAATGCTTATTATCCTGGCCAGTGGCTCGGAACCTGATCAGGCCAGTTGCGGCAGGACTGACTCGTTATCCCGGTCAGTGTCTCGGAACCCGATCAGGCCCGTCGCGGCCGCCAGGACTGGCACGAACATAAACCAGATTGAGTTGAAAACTAAACCTTCAGTCACGAAAACACTATAATAGTGAGCCAAACAAATAATGTGCACGTAATTATTTATGTGAATTAGCCACGAAACTGAAATTCTACTTACTTGTAGGGGGCCGCGAAGTCGGGTTTCCCCTTCCACAGACCGTTAGGGCAAAGGTTGTGCAGTAACAATGATTGGAATAACACATTTGTATTTCTAAATAAAGATTCCCCTAACATGTGACAATAGCATATAAAATCGAGTATTTTTTCACAACAGCTTTTTGTCAGCAAACACTGAATTAGCATGCGCTCACACGGCCTCGGGTGCCCGGTCAATTACCTTTATTGCCGGCATCAAATGCATTGGTTAGGATGAGAATAATTCATTTGAAACAGAACGCAGAATAACAAATGTCTACATGGCAATTCGCCCAGCGCCAATCTTGACTTAGTCAAGAGCTCATCCGACGAAGACTTCACGGGTAGGATCGTTAGGTTTCACAGGCCACCAGTTCGAACCGGAATACACTGATCAAGAAATACTAGAGAGGTGCCGTGAACATGCACAGGCAACGGAACGTATGGATAGTTCTTTGGTAAGCCGGAATTCGTCAGAGAAATCACTGTCCACGAAATTCCGGCCACAGACACGGAGATGTTTCACGGCATACTTGATGTTAACGGTGTACCTTTCATTCTTCACAACGGCGAGCCACTTCCTAAGCATTTCGAGCTCTCGAGGAAGTCGAAAAAACGATATACCCGCTTTCTTCGCAGTTTCATACATGTGGTTCGGACAAGCGGGAACGATGCACCGCAATATAGCGGCATTCACTCTGCAGACGAACCATTGACGTCGCTGCGTCGTTTTTCACCTTCCTCACAGGTTAACGCTACACTTCTCGACAGGATGAGGTCGACCGTATAAGAGGCGATGTGGATTATAGACCGATAAAGACGGTAAAAAAGACTAAAGGCATTCTCCTTTAATTAAAGAGAAAATAAGCTCTCAGTTCTTCACAAGCTTAAAAATCACCTTTGGTGTAAGGAATAAGTGGAGGCCAATTTCATTATACCAAATGGACTAAACATTTATCGGAATTAGGAGCTACCATTTAATAAATGTTTTAAGCCAACAATATTCTTTCAAAACTTATCCCGGGGGACCCCAGGTTACTTAAATGAATGTGTGCATCGCCTTTTGCAAAATGCAAGATCTGGGATGCTTGAATTCTAAATAGTTTTTGACATTCTCTGTTCCACGTAAGTGCTACTTCAAGATTAAGTATTTAAAATTCTGTTTTAGTGCTAAATGTCTAATACTAGCTTTACACTTGATGACTCCAGCATTAACGATAACAGTTCGAGTCACAACCCATAATTTCAAGAATTTTGTTGCAAGAATGTAGGATAAGAGACTCGTGCATGCGCCATTATGTATTTCAGCACAGAATACATAATACATATAAGGACTTTGCACAAAAGTAGAACAGAAAATATCAAAAATATTTTGAAGTTCGATTTTGACCCTGCCTCCACAAGCACAACTTGCAAATAAAAATATAATATGGTTGAAAAAGTAATAGGTGGCCGGTGGTATCTTACCTTCTATACCGTCTAGCTTTTGGAACCACTGGCTCCACCATTGCTTATCTTCTTCGTTGGTCATAATTGCACTTTTTAGCTTGTGCAGCTCCAGCTTATCGTAGTTTAGGGTCAGCAACTTTGTGGGATTGACTGGGATTGACATCAGGAAGTATGGCACTGCACAAACACAGCAGTGAGATTGCATAAAGCAAATTTAATTTGCACAATATTACACTTTGGTTAGAGAGAGCAAGTAAAAGAACAATCTGTTGCATAACAATGAAAAGCAAATTCAGCAAGAATGCTGGCACAGACTGACACAGACCTCTCTTATGATTGAACTTGTGTGCGTTTCTGGAAGCAACACTTTGCAATCAGTCACAAGTCTTATTAAATCGTGACAAGTTCAATTAACAGTGAAAGGTCAGGAGTATAACAAATTAACCATTTCTTCAGCAAAAACAAGACATTGTGGATGTTTGGTACCACATTAATGTATTTATGCCAAACTGTGATGCAAAACCCTCACACATGAATTGAACATAATATGTAACAGCTTTGATAGAACAGGTTACCTACCAGTTTCAATGTTAAAGTCCGTTGGTGTCCAGGTGTTGTCAGAGGACCACTTTTTCACAGAAATGGTGCACTTGCCGTAACGAAGGGAGAATTTAAACTGGTGAGGCAATGAGTGATTGTGCGTGGGATTTAAATGTGGTGTTATTCATTCACTTATGTTATACATTTTTGTAAATGAATAAGAAACAGGGTTTGGAGTGGTGTATCCATTAATTTTGGAAACATAACAATTGAATGACGAGCCATGTACATAGAAAAACGAGAAAAAACTTGATCTACATCTTCATGTCTATGGCCCACCATTAAAAAACCAACTTTAATTTTAGAAAAAATTCACATTTCAACCAAAAGCGCACAAAGCCCAAAAACTACAATATTTTTATTTTCCCTCCAACAATTGTCCATCTGAAGATACAGAATTGGGGGCAAAAAGCTCATAGATGACATTGGCTGTCACATCTGGCCCATGTCCTTACTGCCCAATGTCAAAAAACCGATGGTTTGGTGTCCATGGTTAATTACACCAGTGAGATGAGTTCTCAATTTATGCAATTTTGTAGCGTTTTGCTATAAATATTAAAAGCAGGCAGATTCGTTTTTTGTTGGTCCATGCCATCCAGTATTATGCAAGTGTTTCTTCTTTGGCTGGACTTTGCCTTTGAGCTTTGATTATAATATTTTCTCTCTCATTGCACACATTTTCGATGAAGTATATAGCTACAATAAGGTAACTTTGGCGAAAAATTCCAACTCCACATTTTGGTCATCAACTTTTTCACCACACGCGACAAGCACAAAGTATTTCAACTGAGTCACGTGAATTAGGCAAAGGCTAGCGCGAGTCTGAGTGAAGCGCGTGACGATGGCGCGTGACACTCGCAAAATTGCATGGGAAGGTATCGGGTGAAATTTGTAAGATTTCAGTCCCTTGGATTTTTTATTCGTCAACATGCGTGATTTCACTTAAGTTCCTCAAAATATCACCCGGTAGGAGAAACTTGAGCATACCGCGACAGATTTTCATCGACTTGTTCAAATTATATCAATCGAATCGTCTCCACTAGACTTATGGTATGTGTTAATTATAACTCCATGTTCATAGATGCATGTTTCATTTTATTTTATGTCCTATATTTTGAAATTCGTAACTTTTTGTGGGGATGTACTATCGCCCCTGTATGCCTGCGGCATCCAGGGCGATGTAATTGCCTAACAAGGCCCCAGCTCTTCTCCTTAGCGAAAGTAGAAAAGTGCAGAGCCCGAACCAATGAGATAAATTGAACTAGAGTTGACATCACGTGGTTTTCGTTGAGCGGAGTGGTCCGCCATCTTGCTGGTGAACCATACTCGTGATGCCCACACGTGTATTGTGCAGCATTTAACTGCATAACTCCAAACTGCATCATTCAATACCTGTAATGTAAGGCTGAAGCTTACCAAGCTCATATTGTTCAAAGGCCAGTGAATTTCATGGTAGTCCTACAAAAACAGCATATTTGGTTCCAATTGTGTTTTTTTAAGTTGATGCGATGTGCTAGTTTTAAGCTGTCCAAATTTTGGAGTAAAAAATCCGTATTATGCCAGCTTAAAGTTCAGAACGGGTCGGTATACGTTTTTTCTCAGCATCGCTTGATGTTGGCTGATATGGTTCAGGCTCTCTTTCCCCCTATGTAACCTGATGCCAGCTGAACTTGGTCGAATTATTCTGTCGGCGGTTTTCAAAATGACCCATACGAAGGTCAGATGCAATTTTGTGATTTTTGTCCTTTTGAGGTTTCAAGTATGGAATTTGTTTGAATCCCTGGCCAAAATCTTTGAGAAGGGGTGGATGCTCGTTTATGAAAATTACTATTTGCATTTTTCTTAATTCACACATAATCATACCTTTGAAGCCGTGTGCAACTGTGTTTTGAGCTGAAAATATAATTCAAACAAAACAAAATTGCAGGGGAGAATTAAATATCAGAAACAATTGTTCATCTCCTCTACTCCCTAGAAAGCTGCGTCAAGTTTTTGGTATTAACTTGCCAAATTAAAAAACCTTAAACGTGTTGAACCCTGAAGTGGACTTCAGTAAACCATGTTCTTCAGCCGTGGCTAGTTCAACAGGAAATGGACCTAGCTTGTTAGTGTGTCTGTTATATTACCTTAATCAATGGTCTACAAAAGCAGTCAGAGTAGCTTAATGGAAAAACAGCAAAACTGTGCCAAAATAGTCTCAGCAGGCTGACATTTTTTGTCTTGAAGCACATATCGTAAAAGCTTTGTTATTAACTATCTGACCTGTTGCAGGCAATATTTGTGTTGACTACATGACGTTTTAAAGTACATACGAACAATGCCTTGTTTTTACACCCCATGCTTACTGAATATTTTAAAGTACATAAGAACAATGCCTTGTTTTTACACGCCATGCTTATTGGTTATTATTGGATGTTTTAACTTTTTTTAGTTGGTTTTGGCATTTCCTTCTCTGTCGGCCAAGCCACTTTTAAGATAATTATGTAAATTCACAGATATCTTCTCACGGGAAGAGGGCATATACCAACGACTTTTGGACGGCGTCAATTACTGTGGCGCCTCTTAGTAGCAGTTTTGTTTTTGTTTTGTGTGAGTTTTTGTTGTATTGATGGTTGAAACAAATTGAAACCTATTTGGAATAGCATCTCAATGTGTTGTTTCTGAGGATACATGTTTTTGTTACCCTTGTCATTCTCAATGTTATTGATGGAAAATCTGCGATTCCATGCATGATTCGCAGATCCATGGGGGTACATTGGTATATACATTAACATTGTGCGTACTTTATTTAAAATTCTGAATCCACCCAATCGCTGCTGTATTTTGACACAGGGTCTATGATACAATGGTTTAAATTTTGAGACAGTAGAGTGTCAAAATGTACACAATTAGTTTTCCACTTAGGATAAACAACCAGAGTGTCACTGAGGTATCACAAAAAGTCTTACAGATGTGTGACGGCGCAAACATGAATACAGGCCAAGACATTTTTTTCCATTTTCATAAAACGCGTATACATTGTACATGTTCTTGGTTGATACGACCTAAAGTAGACAATTACAGCCAGTTTTAGGGACTGTCAGATTGCCGGCGCAATCGGTTTCCCGTTTCTTTGTTTTTTTTCCGAGCCCTCCTATAATTTAGGCTGGGTGCGCCCACGCAATCGTGCTTTGTGCGATTCCCGGAGACAAAATGTTGGGCCCGCCCCCTTATGATATCCTGGATCCGCCACTGAAATTTCAGTTCAACTTGTTTCAAGGTTGAGGGGAACTTCATAAATTACCCGAGGCATTAAAAGGGATCTCTTTGGGCTAAAGCTGACAAAAATTAACTTCATGCATATTTTAGGAATGCAATGGTTGATGGGATTGTCTCCTTTCCAGCTGATCATCTTATCCGACTTGTAAACAACTAATAATCAAGTTTTGTACAAGTATAAGCTTAGCCAAAACAAATCGAGTTAAGAACTAGATTCTCATGTGGGTATTAAAGGCATCGAGGTATTTTTAAACAATTATAAAAAGTGTGCGGTGTAATTCGTAAACCGGCAAGAGATCCTAGGCCATAACGGCAGCGATTTCTGGTCAAATAATTGGGGAATTATGTCTTTTCACGGCCTTAAAATGACCGTTTAAGCAACGCGTGGGTCACATGTTTACAATGCTTTAATATGTTACCAATATTTTAAAACCTGGCTAGTATTTAAAATTTCAAATTTTCTTCTGAAAATTACCCGGCTTCCATAAGGCCACCGTGCTTCTGTTTACATATCGTTCATCATCAATATGGCGGAACGCTGTCTTGCGAGTACAGTCGTGTCACCTCTATGTATATAGCTCATTGGCCCGAAAATCACCAAAAATTGGTGAAGTAGGTCAACCACAAGGAGGTGATTGTCATGAAAGTGTTTGCTAATCACAGTCTATGTCAGTTCCCTTGTTTGCGTTTCACAGTACTGATATCACAGAATCTAAACTACCGAAGCACGTTGAGACTGTAGACGAGGAATTTCGGCAAGTTGAACGTGTCATAGTTCGACAAAAAAACAAAATCTCAGTATGAACAAGCCATAGCTGTAGCGGCACAGCTCAGGTGACTGACCGATCAAATTGTTGCTGCACACAATTAAATTTATTTAATGATTTTACTGTTGATTTGTTATTAACTATTTTGTAGTTGCAATGTTTTGTGAAATATGTTTTAAAATAGCCTGATCATGTCTGTTTTATTTTCCCAGTTAGGATTCAACGACTTCGTTTCTGCAAGTGGCTGTACAGTTGTATATACGGATTGCTCTAAGCCCTCTCAACCCCCACACCCCTCAACCCCACTTGACCTACATTCCCCCTCAACCCACGACCCGATCGACCCACAACTTGATTGTGTTGGTGAATGAAAATCAAATGGAATGAACTTAATGGTTCCTGAATAAGAAGTTACTATATCACAATTAGCTAAGGATTCCAGCAACTGAAACAGGGGCGCACATAATAGCCAGAAAAATGAACAAGCCGGCTGAATAATGGAGCCTGATGAATTATGCAATGGAGCCTCACCTAAAGTCAGCCAAAGAGAGGGGCAACTAACCAATCATAGAGGACCCCGCCAAAAGATTGGGGCCCCCTGTAACAGTCAAGGGCCTCTGAAAGGGGAAGGCAAACAGTGGCGCCCTCTGTATTAATGTAAGTGGCCGCCTTCAACCACAGCCGACAGTCTCCGCTCTTTGGGTGCATTCAGGCCGGACCTGCAATATCTTTAAAAAGCGCCCCACTCTTCAGATGCCTTGGAGTGGTGATTCCTATATTAAAATAGGAAGCCGTGTCTAAAGAAAACCGAAGAGCGGGGCTACATATATCAATATAGGAGGGCCCTTCAAAGGGGGTGCTAAGAGTGAGGGCCCTTATATTAATATGGGGCGCCTCATTAGGAGGGGTCCGAAGAGCGAGGCAAACTACATTAATATACGTGGTCCCATCAAAATGGGTCTGAAAAGCGAGGCCCCCTATATTAGTATTGAGAGCCCCACCCGAAGGAGTCAAAAGAGCGAGGCCTTCTGCATTAATATAGGCCTCGCCGGAAGGGTACTGAAGAGCGGTGCCCGCGATAATATTAAAGAGGGACCCACTCTTAGGACCCTTTGAGCGGGGTCACCTATATTAGTAAAGAAGGTCCCGCTAAGAGGCGTCCAAAGAGCGGGCCCCGTATATTATTATAGCGGGCACCCTTTATCAGACCCCGTCTGGCGGAGCCCTTTGTATTAATATAAGTGGCCCCGCTCTTCGGACCCCTTTAAGTGGGACAATCTATATTAATATAGACGGCCCCGCTTAAAAGGGTCCGAAGAGCGCGGCCATCTATATTAATATAGAAGCACCGCTCTCCAGACCCCTTCGAGCGGGGCATTCTCTATCAATATATGCGGCCCCACTTTTGAGCCAAAAATTCAATTTCTTGCCCATGTCATTTTAATAAGGATAAGTCATATTAAATAATCAGCTGTTCGAAGTGATTTCTGAACTTGGATTCATTGAGAGCATGCTTGGCTCCTAAAATGAAAAGTCGTGACAAGCCAGCTCATTGAACCTGGGTCGAGTTCGGTAGATCGCAAGACATTGGGTTTTATTTGAGGTAAAAACATCGCTTATGAAACGGAAACAATGGATTCAATCCCACAATTCATTGTTAAATAAAGGCCGGTTCGGTAATTCAAGGCTAATTGAAATAAAACTCTGACCGCAATTGACTGTTTTACTGGATAGACTGGGGCTATTGTTAACTGATTGTAGGTCAACATAACTCGTGGAAATAGATGCGTTACAAACGTCAAAAATCATGTTTTATGTAACGGTTGTCTTAAAAGCGTATATGTATGTAACTTGCAGAAGTCAGTCCTGCCCTCGTCTGGATACTGTTGCGAAGAGAAACGAACACTGTTCAAAACAACGTCTGTTCATGAAAACATATTAAAAAAATACCATGCAGTTGATAACAACAATCAACAGTAAGTGAGTGCTGGGACAGAAAACTGGCATGGTTAAATAAGCACCGAGTCAAGACAAGTCTTCGAAAAAATAAGGGCCCCGGCGCTAATAGGCCACATATGTGCACGAGTTGCTTTGGCAACCATTTTCGAAATTGTCCTACTGCCACTGGTATATCATTGATAGAACAAACAGTGTTTGCTTTAGTCAATTTGAACTTTTCAAAATTTCTTTGGAGTGTAGCGTGTTCTAATTCCAAAATACCTGACTACCATGGCAACGGTACACAATCAAGGTTGTAGGGAGGTTTACTAAAATGATTTTTCAGGGTTTTCTATTTCTAACGTGACTGCCATCAATCAAAAAATTGTTGACCTCAACCGTCAAAATATCTGTCTACCGTGGTAACGATAACCAAATCAGCTTAGCATCACCGCTAAGTTCTAATAAAGCGTCAACCCAAGTACTATGGGCAAGGTTGCAGGCTTCTAATAAGAATTTTTCCTCGAAACTGAATTTTTTTGCTTTGACTCGCAAAGTAGGCCAACCTGGATATCATAGAAACGGTGCATTTTTCAGCTTGGCAACTCCCTAACTTTCATGGAAAGATTACTATAAGTACTTTAAGAATGGTTGCCTGCTTCTAACATCAAACCTAAAATTGCTGATTTTGGCAGGCTGACTACAAAGGCAAAACCCCATGTCTTTGTTGAGTTTCTATATCCATGACAAACTGTAAGTGTGCTTTCTGCTAAGTAAACATTATTGTCGGTATCTTCAGACAGAGCGATAGCAAGGATTTGTTTGTGATCGGTCACTCCATTTGTGGTCTAAGCCAGTAAGTTCTCGAGCATATGGCGCAGCTCTCGCATTTTAGCAGCGTAACTTTGCGAGATCTTGCAACATCCTGCTTTTTCGCAAGAAACTAGATCTACGGAACGCTCTCCTGGTCTCAAGACCTATCAATTCTTCCTAAGCTTAGGTATAATGTTTTAACTGAATATGGAACAAGTTGAAACCAGTTTTGTAACGCCGGTAAGTCTTCTAAACCAAAAGATTAATTCTTTTAATGGACTTTAAACTAATAGAAGCGTTAACTGATCCAGTCTTTCAGATTTTTGTTTTAAACCTGTTATCTTTTTCCTACTGATTAATGTGAACACAAGAAATCTGATAATTAAAGTAACTACCTTCGCTACCAAGGTTCACATTAAATTGTGTCGTAAAACGTTTAAGGATTTAACTCGTAAAGTCATATATTGATTTATTAAGATCGTTGATGAGCAAGGAAATATCATTCGCACGCAAGTAATATCTAGACGTCGCGTTTATTGAGATTGCCGTAACTTTGGACTGGCACTCACACATTCATTCATATAGCTACACAGCCGTTTCTAAAATTTTCTGTTCATGTATTTTAACTTGAAAGCTTGACTTTCGGAAATTAAGACTTTCAAATTATTCGCAATATATGAAAATATTCATTTTTGCAAGGATTGGGGTTAAGTTTCACGGTTGTGGAAGTTACGGCGATCTAAGTCCAGGTGCACTTTTAGTGAACACAGTACGTTTCTTTGCTTACCAAAATTTTTGCAATTATATGGTATCAAAAACTAAAATTTCTTTCTTTGATAATTGAAGAGACGGATGCCGCTATTACGAACAAAGGTAGTGAGCAGGGGCGGATCCAGGATTTTGGGTTAGGGGGGCCGCTGCAGAGTATTAGCCAGGATTTTGCCCGTCAGACATTCGCAGCTCCCAACTGCCACATGGAATCTGCGTGAATTTTAGGGGTGCCATGGCCCCTTTGGGCCCCCTCTAAATCCGCCACTGGTGAGACACCTTAAGCATTTTGTTTCCGTTATATTCACCAGTTATAAACACAGGATGAGTTTCTACAGTCAAAAGATATCGCTGAAATATAGGCATTGCGTAAGTTTCGACTGTTTTTGTGTTTTTGCTTTTTAAATTATTTTACTATTGATTTTTAATTAAAAGTATTTTTAAAAAGTGTTCTTTTCCACCGAAACTTCATTACATATGGCGACAATTGAATGAATACCCATAATGCATGAGTCAGCTGTCATTCACTACGGCGGCCATTTTAGGTGGTGGTGCACCACCAAAAATAAAAAATTAACCAAAAAAACTCATTT
Organism: Phoronis australis; assembly: GCA_002633005.1. NCBI lineage: Eukaryota > Metazoa > Phoronida > Phoronidae > Phoronis > Phoronis australis. Next base: position 369,680 of record NMRA01000202.1, on the reverse strand, counting down.
CAAATCCAATTAAGCTCAAAACATTTAGGTGTTGCGATGAATGAGCATTATTTTGGCTTAAGTTTCGACTGAACTAATTTGCATTAAAATTCGTTTTAGTGAATTGTTTATTAAAATGAAGCGAAAGGGGTATGATTAAGCCCATCAAACTATCTTGCAATTCACCAACACAAAATGTCAGGTGAGTCAAACTTAGAGGTAGTTACATAATTAATTAAGTGTCGGGTTTCATCCTTTCTCCTTCCGTCCACACATGACCGCAATACATAGTTACCTGTTTAACTTAACCGACGATCTATTCTGAAATGCACTAGCACGAGACTGAGTATGTGGAGATAGTAAATGCATATGGATATTATTATTGATCGAATTTGTCTCACCAAAATCAGTACAGAGTACCTCACTGCAACGACAAAAATAAAACTGACATATCACCCGGATAAAGTGGCATTAATGTTACAACAAGACACGAGTGAGTGTCTCTCAGAAACAGGTTTAGATTGATGTCGGATAAAAGACGGTCATTAGAAAACTAGCTTAACTGGATTAAATACTGTCTTTAAAAGACTGTTTACATCATGACAGTAATCGCTGATGAGGTTAAGTTGAAACAAAACAGTGGTCCATTTTTTCCGGTTTATGTTCGCGAAACTGACAGCGAGATGCTAATCACGTACTTCTGAAAAACGGTAAGTACATATCCTGCTCTAAAACGTAGTACTGTGGAGACGTATTTTATTCGTTGTTCAGAAAATGGGGGGCTGAAAGGTCACGTTTATAGCACAATGCATAGAATGCTGAACAATTTTGGGGCAACAAAATCTTATACAAGCGCCAAAACTTTAAAGCAATTGTAGACTCTTAAAAAATTTTAAAAAATAATGAAATCACCGAGGAACATGTTCACACTTGAAATTCCTGGCCCAGTGCAGGCATACATCTAGTTGCTAGGAAGTAATCTGGTGTACGCGTCCCCGGGTCCTCTACGAAACGCTCCCAATTCATACACCCTAGCTGTTGTGAATACATACAAGGATTTCTATGCACTCTCAAGCAGGCTGGATAAAAACTTGACATCGGCGATTCACCGTTTTATATTGAATAATTGAACTGCTATTGATAAGAAGTATTCGTCTCGGAAGGGTTGGCCAACTCAAACTTAGAAGTATATCGTTTTTACTTACCTATACCCTGAATGGTGCTTCGGTAATGGGAATCATTTTCTGTTCTGGTAGGGAAACGTTCGAGACAGATTTTGTGTTGATAGGTGGCTCCTTTAAGATAATTTTACAAAAAATGAAATAAATTTCTTTTAAGGCATGTTTCGTCATGAGCACTAAGGCGACTTGTTTGGCACGAGCGATCCATAAATAAAGACGATCCGTCTTTATCCTTTGTCATCAGTCATCGGTACAGCTGCAGGATGAATGACACCCACGGATTCTTGGAGGGTCTCAACAACCACAATCAGTCGGGCGGGACAGAGTATGATTTCCACCTACCGTGGTACATTCAGCTTCTCTATATGTGCCTGTTCACTGCCATGGTTCTAGTGTCGATTTGTGGGAACTCAGTCGTCATCTGGATCGTTCTTGGACACAAGCGAATGAGGACCGTAGCGAACTATTTTCTTGTGAATCTGGCTGCCTCCGACATCTCCATCTCTGTTTTCAACACGGTGTTTACCAGTGTCTACATGGTGTTTGGTAACAACTGGGTGTTCGGACAAGCGTACTGCAAGTTCTCACAGTTCATAACACACTGTTCTATAGGCACAAGTGTTTTTACGTTTGTTGCCATAGCGGTAGACAGGTGAGTCGCCATCTTCATGTCATAGTGTGTAAACAACCATTAAATTTTAAGAAAAAAATTAACCCCGTCTATAGCTAAAGAAAATTATAAAGGCCTGCACCAACCGGTGTTGTTTGGTTATTTTAAAGGACACTATGCCTTGTTTTAAGAACAGGTATTAACTACGTGTACAACTGGATGACTTAATACTTTGAAGTCAAATATCGTTGGTCAGTAAAGCCTCGTTAACCTTCAAAGGTTTTAAACAAGTTTGACAACCCCTTGCAAAGTCTGTGCCACTGACGCTTTGGCCGAGTTAGGTAGAGGGTTGGACAGATTTCTGTTGTGACATATATTGTCGCACTCGACGCATCATATGGCCGACGTTCTCAGCATGGTCGCACACGGCACAAATTATCGCCCCGTGGGGTGACAATATGTGTCAAGTGTAACAATATACGCTGTCACATTGAGATGACACATTGTCGTACTCTGAAAGCGTCTAACTTTAGCAAAACTGCATGACTGCGTACTTGCAGGTACGTGGCATCCCAATTTTCCGACAGCACCATTAGTGAATACCTATTAGTACGAAAGCCTGTTTCGCCGACGGCCCTCTGGTCAGAAGATCTACTCGTCTGAAAATTAATCATTCGTCAGACAACCCATTTGAACCGTTGTACAAATGGTCATGTTTCGGACAAATGGACCTTCGGACTAATGGGTAATTTTTTGCACAGAATGAGCTTTCGGACAAATGGATAATTTTTCTGACAAATTGGTCGTCGGACAAAGGTTTGCTTCCCGGTGAGTAAACTTTCGGACTAATGGACTGTCTGACAAATGGGCTGTTGGAAAATTGGGCTGTAGGCGACGCTATGTGTACGTCTGCTACCTGAAGGGATGGGTAAAGCCAACATTCAACGAGGAACTCTCCCGAAAGATGGGTTAAATGTTTCAGGGGATCGGAATGTGGATCCAAAGTTGGAGAGAGTAAAACACATCTTTAGTAAGCCAAATGATAATGTTTAAAATACAACGCTCCTGCAAACCAGACTGGCATCGCCACCAAACATCATCTCCCGGGTCTACCCATCGTTCAACGTCCTTGTTTTCGGCTTTCTTACAATTTCCTGGGCCTCGATCCGTCTGTATGGATCTGCCTCTGTCAAGAACACCGGTAAACAACTCACTGGAGGGCAACAGTGTGTGCCGGTGTTTACTGCACATTGTCATACCCAAATGCTGTCACCCGTAAGACAGTATGTCTGGATGTTGACAGCACACGTACTAGGCACATATTGACGAGAATATGTGCCTAGTACGTGTGGCAATATGAGTCGAGCGCCACAATGTATGCCACAACAAACTTCCAGATCATACCACAAGATCCACTTTGAAGTTCCGTCATTTCACAACGAAACTCGATTCAGATGAGACTGGAACTCGTTAGTCCGAACCAGGAACAAGTATAAGAGGAAGTGTTGATTGTACAGTAGTACTATGTGGCCACAATGCTGCCAGTTTAGTGAAACTGTCCCATATACTTTAATATCATTTAAAGGATTTTGATTACAATGTTGTTTTATACATCCAAAACAGCGAGACACGTGTCATAATGTAACCCATTTGACAATTTGGAGAGCTTGTCCCATCTTAACATATCTTTCTCTCCAGGTATGTTGCCATTATCCACCCACTTAAGCCACGACTCCCCCACAACCTCGTGCTGAGCGTCATCGCCGCCACTTGGCTGGCGTCGGCTATCGTTGCCCTACCTAACCTGCTTTACGGTGTAACAGTACAGTTTGGAGACGACGATAGAACCATTTGCCTGCTTAGGTGGCCCGACGGAAAATACTTTGAATCGCCTTTCGATTTGGTGTGAGTAAAAATGTATTCTTGTTGCATGAATTTTGTTTACGTGTACTTGTAAGTCTTTCGAGAAGTTATTTCCCCGGTTAGCGATAGATCATTTACCTTTTGCTGGTCACAGACGTCGTTCACGAAAATTGATGACACTATCAGCGAGGAATTACAATGGATAAGTCCTATCATGATAACGAGAATGCTTGTTTATACCGTGCTTAACAACATGTTACGAGGAGTGGCCCATCTTTTTCAAACCTGTTTAAATGCCAACTTCCACAGGTGGATATAAACTGTCATGGTTAAGATCACGAATCGCAATAACACTGCCTCCCGTTCAGTAACGCTAGGATCTCGCTAAAAAGCAAGACTTCGTGAGATTACGTGAGATATGGCCGCGTATTTTAAATGAGAACACGTGACTAGCGTAGGTCCTAGCGTTACTGAACGCACGCCTGGTCTCTACTTGATCCTTCATCGTCTGAGAAAAGATTTCTGGGTTAGAAACAACTTACATTTCGGCAGTCCGTGAGACTATGCCGTGACATATATTTACGTCGCACTCGCGTCGCCTGAGCGACAGAATATGCGTATTGATGTTCATGACATATTGCCAAACTGGGCATACATGTATACTGTCCCACTTTAGGGAGCGACAATATGTGTCGGTTTTGCGTCCTTTTTTGTCACAACAGGACATGCTTAGCGCATAAAAAGATATGCCGAGCAAACTAACTGGCAGATCTTTGTGTCTACTAGTGACCTGTTTGGAACACCTGGAACCAACTTCAGTTTGACTTAGGAACAAATTAACATCCATTTTATAACGGCATGTGGTCTAAATCGAAAGTTGTTTTTGTGATGGAAGGCGGGTTCATAATCGCTAGAAGATATAGACAACCTAGCACAGGTGGTAGTGTTCTTTACCGTCTCTGTGAGCACTTTTGTATTCTCCCAATATCGGGCCTGTAATGCTTTGCGCATCTGATTAGTATTTGACCAATGCATTGTTGAAAATACAATTCTGGGCAACTTCGTAGCAGCTATTGGGCCAGTGCATTGTTCGTTTTTACCTGTTTTGCCCCTACTGGAAACTCCTGTTGCATTTCGCCCAGTAAAGCTGGCAAAAACGAAAAGATCTTATTCTCCTACAACATTCCTCACGGTGATAGGATTCTAATTATGCTAGTAGTTCTCAACTTCTACATGCGCCGTTTTCGAATTCGCAATTATGAGATCGATAGTATTAGAGAGAAAGGCTTAATTCGATTATTGTTCTCAGCCAGCAAAACTTTGCGAAATGCAGCTTCAACGGTTAAAATGAGACTGCCTCTCATGCATATTCATGTATAACCAGTTTTACAAAAAATTGAAAAGCATTCATTAGTGAAATTATACTGGATCACTAAGAGTTGAATTTCCCTGTTGAGGAGACAAATCCATTTAAAAGACTTCACAAAATCTGCCACAGTCTAGCAATATTTACGTTTTCAGTACATTTTACTTGATTGTGAATATTTTTAGTGTTGCCCCCAATGTATCTGCCCTTGCGAAAACCCTTTGGTTTCCATATGTTTGAGAGGACCTGTTATAAATTTTACATATGATAGCCAACTAAGACATAGGATGCCAATCTCTGAAATATTCTGGAAATTTGTTACCTTTCAGTAAGAACGAAATCAAACCGTGGCTTTGGCTTGAAGGCAAAATTCCTTTTATCAAAATTCTTATTAAATGAAAGAATCAAAAAAGAGGAAACTCAACTGAAAAGCCGTTCGTACCGGGCCACTTGTCATTTCCATGTGTTCATCACTGTCACCTTAAGTTTTCTGAACAGATATCGGTCGGTAGATATCTAGATTGCTAACTTTTCATATTTCTTTTGCATTAATAGCAGTTTCTTAATCCCCGTCTACCAAAACATTATCTTTACTAGAGTACACATATTTGTAAAAACTGCTAGAAAATTGAAGCAATGCCTTCTAGTCGACGATTTCATTCCTGTTGTAAAGTAATTTATAAATATCATTGTTCGTGATATTTCTTATTTCTGTATTACGGATATGCTTTTCATGTTTCTCGTCTTGGTCCGTCGAGCACGAGCTCTGACTTGCGCTGGCTCATCAAATTCGGAAAACGTCGTAATTTCAGTTATACCACAATATAAGCCTCGAATGGCAGATACAACAGTGTAATAACCCATAAATTTATCTCACTAATGAGATAACATTTTGCCGGGATACCGAGGCCGGATTTGAACCCGGGCCTCAAGAGTTCCGAGTCGCCGACTTTAACACTACACCACTCAGCGGCTGACGTCATTAAGCGTGAAAATCGAATACTTAAATGAGCACGCGCAACAATCGCATGTTCAGCAAAGGGCATTGCACCGACATTATACGCTATGAAAAATAAGACGCATAATTTCCATAAAAACGATATTTTAATTCAGTGAAATTTTCTCTCGTGTTCTCTCACTTGTAAATCACCGATCTCCAATTTGAATGCGGGTATCGTGTCGTCAGGATCCTTTGACTTGAGCATTATAGTCAGTTACTAGTGGTAACCTACTTTAGAGACGATATTTTCCCGGTCGAAGCTTAAGCGTGATAAAATGTGTAGTAATCTATAAAAGTTGCTAAACCTTAATTTACAGATTCACTGTATTTCTATTTTGTTTAAATTTTCAATTGGTTTTGAGTATAAGCATTATTTGACAAAAATAGCTCGGCTTTTCTTAAAAGGTCACGATCTCCGACCCCGGGCCTCTAAACATAGAAAGTAATTACAAAGCCGAGGCGAGTCGATAAAGGTAGATCGATTCATTGCAATGTTTCTCGTTCAGTATGCGGTATAAATAGATTATTACATGTTCTCAGTCGTTATCCCCCTAACGCCCCTCGGGCGATAATTCTCCAAAATCCACCCGGTCTCTAGATAATAACGGGGGATAACAACTTCGCCATGTAATAATCTATATTTATTTCGAATAAACTATTAATTTGCACTGTCTCCAAACTTTTCAAGCAAGAAACATTCTCCCTGTTTTCGTTTACTAAACCGAATACTTTCAGACCTTATTTAAAAAAGCAGCTCAAAAGTAAAGAGTCGCCAATTTGGAATATCTCCAGGTCTTTATTAGGAGAATATTTTAATCACTTTTATACTGAAGTGTTGAATATTTTGATATAGTCTCAAGAATGTATTTTTTAACTTACGCAACATATTCCGCATCATTTAAGAGGTTGGTGTTGCATTTTGAGTCTCGTACCACGCCGGAAATTCGACAGTCTAATAGAAAGGAATATAGAATGTTCAATTCTGTAACCGAGTTCTGCTTCAGAATCATGCAACTCTTGTGATATTAGAAAAGATCGAAGCATGCTCTCTTCTCAGAACTTTTTTCAGGCTCATATTTTCGTTTGGATTCTTCGCTTTCGAAAGTAGTGAACTATTTTGCAAGTAACGCCTTAAGGTTGCGTGTTCAAAGTTCATTGCACTACAGTACCTGCCTGACCGCTGAGTGAGGTACACTGCATGCTCCTTATCGGCTCATTTTTACATTATTTGGTGACTACTAGCGCTGCCATCGCCATTACATGCTTTTTGCACTGCTTTCCAAAACGCTAAGAAAAGGTCATGCTTTTGCAATAGATGTTATCAAACAATGGAGTTTTTATGAAAAAAAACGAAAACAAAATGATCATTTAAAAGTGTTGCATAGTTCTTGGGAGCATAGTTGATTACCGGGTTCTTGATTGAACGGTAAATAGATTGTTAGCTGACAAGGTAGCAAATTGATGGAGAGCAGTATAAAAACTAACACAGTAGTTGAGTTTCTACCGACATACAAAGTTTATTAACTCTAACTACAATTTATATAATGCATAGAAATATGTGTGGGCGTGAGAACAAAACAACAACAACAATATTGAATGACCCGGTGATCTCATCCAAATCATAAACGCGAATGAAGACTGGACAGCGGTCTGCCATATTGGGTTTCACAAAGACTAGATACTGGTCAGTGCCATAATAAACAAAAACACAAAGATGTCCGATATGGTTATATAACGTAATTGTTTTTCCCACATGACCTGGAATGTGTTACGACACCACTGGTTAATAACACCGAGTAAGCATTTTTTTAATATTACATGGGCAAATCACAAAGTAGTGCAAAGTAAAAATCCATACGCCTTACACTTTATCGTTTACAAAACACTAAAACAACCAAACGCGCAGCAACCAAACAATGCCGGAAATTCCGTGAAGGTGACAAGGTTATGATTGACAAACTCGTTGTCGTAACTGTACGTACTCTCAGTGAGAAGGACACGTAGACAACTTCTTAAACATTTTCGGCTGCGAATTCCATATCCACGTTCATTCAAACGGAGACGAACCCCAACTTAAGAAACGCGGTGAGACTGTCTGGCTGTGCTGTCTCATGGTCAATTCAATATTCACTCGCGGGGAAGCCTTGCTGGCTGTTATTTATAAGCATTAATTACTTTTTAATATTACAACTTCAAAGACCATTCATTAGATTCTAACTTGAATATTGCTACGAAAGCTGAATGCAATTTACAATTGTTAAGTTTAAAATAAAACTATTGACAAAAAGTAACTGAGTTTACTTTACATTGGGCAAGCGTGTTTTTACAAAAGTGGCGTCATGTGGTTGAAAGTTTTAGACACGTCAAGTTTTTCCGTAAAAAAGATCGTTTTTACGGTTCCTGCGAGGAAACAAATCCTACACTCGTCTCAGGTTTTCGACATGGGCAAAACCCCTTGAAAATTTCCAAGAGGTTTTGACCATGTCGCAAACCTGAGACTCGTGTAGGATTCTCTATTGATGGGACGGTTGTACGTCATAGGAAATGATTTAAACTTACACTTAATTAACGTCATGAGAATTCATGAAAAGAGTACTGTAACAGAATTTTTGAGAGTACGTCTTGAAAAATTGTCAAACGACTGTTGATCATGTTATTCATGTTGCTGTTTTGCTATGAATTTACATATTTTCTTTTTTGCTGAATTTTGCTGCAGTCGTGGTCACGTGACCCAGCCAACGACAGATTGGCATGAAGTCAAAAATCAAATTCTGCAGACTTTTTACTTTTAGAAATATATACTTTCACTGAATTATATTTCACTATTTTATAATATTCGGCTGAAGGCAATGACTTGTCTAAAAGGTGCTACATAACCCCAAGTCTGCCTAAGTGAAGTGGTGCCAAATTGGATTGTGAAATTAAATTTAATAAGCAAACACTTGTTTTTAAATCATAGTGAATGCCTGTGTCTTTTGTTCAGGTATCAAGTATTTCTGCTCATGATTGAATACTTTCTTCCCCTCGTCGTCCTGGTTGCCACCTACGCCCGTGTCGGAGTTGAACTGTGGGGTAATACAGTGATCGGGGACTCTGAGTCGGTCCGTCATCAGGAAAACATTCGTTCAAAGAGAAAGGTGAGGGTAAATCCACGAAATCAATTTCAAGGCATTTTCCTCCCAGAAAGGTGCCTTCACTGCAGTGACGGGGGACCGGATTTTTTGTTTCAGGAGTTTTCTGTAGACAAGGCGGTGCCGTATATTCGGATATCAGTTAAAAGACCAAAAGTCAAATTCAAATTATGCTCAGGCATATATTTGAAAGTAACGAATATACGCTCGGTTTTATCAATATCGTAGCTGACAAGCAAATTTAAAGCAAAAGAAAAAGTACATAACATTGCCGATGTCTAATTGTCCCCACAGGTAAGAGTTTATTGTTGAAATTTCACTTAAGTTATGATTTCAGTGGCCATTTCATTTGAAACTGGGGTATCGCCAGATTTGGCTGCTTACTGGGCATATCTTAACATGGGCCTATCTGTAGAAAATTCCGGTAGAGAGGTCCCTCACTTTCTGACTTTGTTGTCCGCACATTTTTGAGAACGTGCTGTTGCCATACTTCCTATAATTCGATACAAACAGATTTCCCGAGAGAATATAGTCAACATTTTAATTCATAAACAACTACTGAGCGTTTCATTAGTTTTGTGTATTGATTCACTTAATCCTCTTCGTTTGCAGGTGGTGAAAATGATGGCAATTCTCGTCACCATCTTTTCCATCTGTTGGCTACCCCAGCATCTTTACTTCATCATTACCACGGCAACGCCAGAACTAGCTGTGAACAGCTACAGCCAACATATCTACTTATGCATTTACTGGGTTGCAATGAGCTTTGCTATGTATAACCCCTTCATTTACTGTTGGATGAACGCCAGGTAAGAACCCAGATTCTTACTTCCGTACTGCTCTTTTAGGTTAGAACTACTCCACTTGAAGTTATTGGTCTCTAGTGATTTATCAGCAGACCTACGATTTTATTGACTGGAATTTGATTATTTCAATCTCGTAACAATGACGACAGCAAAAATCTCAGTGAGCCCGCTCCGTAGATTCGGCAGTGATAGAAATGTAATACTAAGGATGCTGACCTCATATCGTCAACAATGGGAACGTTGCAGGAAATTTTCTGGATCGACTTAAACATTGGTCTGGAAAAAGAATGGCAAGTCATACGTTAAAAAGTGGCATCAAAGATAAATTTTCAAATAATATGTCTGCGTCATTACTGCAACAATTGTCAAAAATTGGAAATTATTTTATAATAGACTAATCTTCTTTGTTGAAAAACAGAAAATTATGATCATTAACTTGTATAGATTTTGGAGATTCAACGTCGTTAGCACTTTTGTTCTTACTTGAACCCATCGCTATTGCTCTTTACAAATGTTAGTAAATTACAGAAATATTCCTTCATAGATTTGAAAAAAGCCAGTGACACTATAGATCGTTGAATTTTACTTGAAGACTGGAGCATTCGGGCTGACAAACGGATAGGTTGATAGCTACCTTAAGAGTAGAAAGCAGTATGTTGGAGTCAATGGTGTGAAATCTGAGTTAAATGAAATTAAATGTGTTGTTCCACAAGGGTTCTATATTGTTTATGTTGTTTATTACTGATATCAGTGACGTTAGGTAAATAAATAATAAACAAAATGCTTCTCTTAGCAGACGATACCTAGATGTTTTCAAACATAGTAACCTTAGTAATCAACGTGGAGTTGAAAGTAGTCAGTGAATCTTTTGCTACAAACAAATTATCTAAACTATCTTTGAATGCCCAAAATAACTAATTGCATGATGGCGCCGAACAAAATATAGCACAGAATTTGAACTATTTTTAGATAACATTTCCATGGACACAGTGACTTAAACCAAATTTCCTGGGGTTATAACAGACAATAAACTATACTGGAAGAAGTAGTGACTTATATAAAAACATAACTTACGTGAAAATGTAGCAGTACGACAGAAGAATTTTCTTGCTTGTGAGGCACTGCTAGCTGTCTCATCATGCCTTTTCAGAGATTCAGTGGCCTAAAGCATAAGATATACAAGACAGTAAATTTAGAGATGTGCTCCAAACTAGGTAGCAAATTGTGACGCTTGAGAGCATGGCGAATCAATTTTAGAAGTGTAATACTAGAAGCTCTTGTGAGAAATAAATGTAAAGTATTACACCACAATTCCGACTTCTGACTGTTTACTTCCTGTTGTAATTTAAGCGTGGTGGCAAATTCGTGATTTCACGAAATCAACGGAACAATTGTGAATCAAAGGTGATAAATCTGAGAAAAGTGCTAGTAATTTAAATTTTGGAAGTTAACACAAACTTTGAAACGAATTTAGAGGAAGTTGTTGTCTGACTTTGATACTCCGCAGTGGCAACTTCCTGGCGACTTGGAATTTTTCTAACTCGGGTCATCAAACACAAATTCAGCCTCGTCCCCAAGCCTCAAGATGGCGCTGATCGGTTTAGCCATTTGAGGCTTGGTTATGGGAAATTACCTTGTGCGCAGCCGCTGCCTTGACGTCACTAAAACAAATGCAGATTTTAATTATTTTCACAGACGTTGTTGCTGCCGTTCATGAAACAGAAGGCATTGTTTTACTTATTATTTGAAATAAAGGTTGTTGGGGGTACTTATTTTTATTAACAGTATCATAGAAATTAATAGGTTTTCAAATCAAAATATATCATTTTTGCAATAATTTAGGCCTAACTTGCTGCAATATACCGTTATATTTAATTTTTATATTATGAAAATTTCAAAGTTGATAAAACTTTATGTTACTCGTGATATTCCGGCGATTTCCATAAAAATATGTCAGAATTCTGACACATTTCATTTCCCATAACCAAGTCTCAAATGGCTAAACCGATCAGCACCATCTTGAGGCTTGAAGTCGAGGCTGACACAATGTGAGCTCGCTATGCTTGGCTTGTTATGTAAGGAACAAGTTCAGACCGATTTTATAGCAATGAGTGGTTTTGAGGGGTCTATACAAAAAGTTAACTTCTTGAGCGGAGTGCAGGCCTCTATCCGATGCAAAAAAAATGGCAAGCACCTCCTCTCCCTGGTTCCCTGCGTGTCCACTACGGGGTAGAGAACATCTACAGTATGAATAACGCCGCGCCGATTAAATCGGCCAGATATGTGTTTATTGTACATGTATGTGCTTCACTGAAGCACGCGGCTATTAAACATTACTGTAGAAACGAAATAGTTTCTGCTACGCCACTTGCATAGCGACAAGGCTAAAAATCGTTCATTGTCCGCCAATTTCTCACTTTGTTGTAGAGCTAACCATTGACTGCCGAGGTTACATCAGCCAATGATAAAGTGCGTGCTACTGCTTGCTGCGTGCGTGCTGGCTACCATGCACCCAGCGGCACGTAGGGAACCAGCGAGGCGAGAGAGAGAAACACTNACCAGGCAGCTTGGTATTTTGAAAGTCTAAAAGATTACAAAAGGTGATGGTATGAACTTTTGTTTGTGAAGAAGATGAAAAAAGATGAAAGTTGAGCTTTTCTCTAGTAAAAAGGTACAAAATACGACATTTTGTCATATTTTGTGTTCCAAAAAGTTGAAAGACGATCTTTCGATTTACAAAAGAGGTCAACAGATACGGGTTCAACTTTCGTACACATTTTGATAGCTTGAAAATGTTGACGAAAGGCGTTTTTTCGTGCAGTGGGGGTTATGTAGGACCTTGTTGATACTAGTTCTGCGTATTAAGCCAAATATTTACAGATTTTAAATCAGCAAAAGTATATTTTTTTCCGAATGTAGAAAGATAGTAAAATTTGATTGTTGACATTTTACTGGTCTGTTATTAATTGAGTCACGTAACTATGTTTTTTAGTTGAACTTATCAAAAAAGAAAGGTCACCGACAGCAAACCAATGACCCCAATAACATGATCTGGTTTTATTTGGTGTAAATGTTCAAGATAATATCTCAAAAAACGCTGCTATTGACAGTCTTCTAAAATATCTTTTCGTTTTCGTTTTCTGCAACTTCATTTTTTCACGAAAATCATAAAATTCCCATTTTTATTTCCTTTTATGCAAATCTGAAACACTTTGAAAACAATTCTTAACAGCTTTTTGCAAAACAGTTCGCAAAACATAGTATCTGAATGTTCCATTTGAATTCAATCAGCCGTTTCTGAGATGTTGTGTTCCAAAGTTTTGAAAATTTTTCTAGGGTCCTACATAAACGCCTTTATCTTTCCTAAACTTCAGCACCATTGTGACTTCTAAAAATACAAACTGTAATTGTAGGACTTCGAGATGTTGTTCCAACAGCACAATCGGACCACGCGTACATTGATACAACTGGTATGGCTAAAAGACAACGTGGTTTTGTATGTAACAAATAAAGCAGATGCCTTACAATCTTATAATCAAAAGATCATGGATTCAAACTCTCTAAGACCACACTGCCAGATGGTCAAGTGAGGGGTGTTCAGTGTCCACCGAACTCCAAAAGTCTACAAATGCTCTGAAAATTTAAGGAACGTAGTTGACTCCGTGTTGAGACTGTTTCTAGCAACCGGGTACTGGTATACATGTATGGAATTGAAAAAGCACGATTTGCCGCACCGTTAGTACTGAGCCTTAATTGTAGACACAATCTCGTATTAGTGTTATTCGTATTCCTCAAGAACACGCCCGCAAAACTCATTTTGGTGTAATTGTTAGAGGGCTTAGACATCTTGAAGTTATTGCTTTGACCATAGTTATAAAACAGTAGAATCCGTTGTCTGCCAGACACTCGCACGTTGACATAAAGGCCGGTGACCTTACCTGTTCAATATACGCTTAAACTTTGCCATTTACCGAGTGGGTGAGCTGAGTCACCAAATCGTTATTAGATTGCGGCCACAGGGGTTGCAGGTAAAATTCCACGCTGAGATTTATCTCAAACAATCAATTTTCTTTCGATAATGTCCCTTAAGTGAGTTTTTGATTTTACGAAGAACTGGCAGTTCGTAATTGCTTGAGACCTTGACTCGTTGAATAACTAATGACACGGTGTGACAAGCCAGTTTGCGGAGACAGTGGTTTCTTACGTTTATGGCTAATGAGCTGCCAGTTCCTTCTAAGCCAAGAAATTACATTTAGTTGACTAAGGAACGATTTGAGATCAGTTTCATAACGCTAAGTGTTGATTTGCTCCGACGGAAAGCGGGTTTGAGCCCGCCTTAAATCTAAAGAATGACACGAGATATTTGTAATGGTAAATGATCTAAATCAAGCTATTGTTTGACAGACAGAGGTTTCATAATGTCACTTAATAGGACATTTCCTTCCTAGGTGAGACCGAAACGAGAAAATAATGAGATGGAGCGATTAATTCTAACTACGTGGTCTCGATATTTTCCTTAAAACGACAGCACTTGGTGACTCCCATCAAAACGATCTGAGACATCTCATGTGAGAGTTGTGAAGAGTCCCAGGTTTGGCCAATTTCAAATCATTGCAAACAATATTCAAAACATGTTTAGATTAGATCTGTAATAACCAAGTCTGTGTTGAGCACTTGAGTTTGCAATTGAACAGCTTGTAAAGTCACGTTTCGAGCGTTCTTCATTCGGCCTCAGCATAGAGGTGAAACTTTTTCTATGCTCATGGAATCTCATGCATAGACTTCTGTAAAAGAAATTTTATGTATATGTTGTTATTCAAACTCGGTTTAATTGGGCAGCATTTTGTATTCAATTGTCCATCTGTTAGAACAAATGTATTTTTTAAAGATACTCTTTCCGATTTGTTTGTCAAAATTCATATAACTGATTTTTCCGCGGAAACCTCGCCTAATTAAAAACAATAAAAAATTAATTGTAAAATGTGGCAAAAAGAAACAGGGTTGAAAGCCACGAAATGTTTACATTTTAGTGACACCTTTTGACTGACGAAACTCGTCCTGTGTTCTAAACTGATGAATGTAAAGCAAAGAGTACAATTAGTATATCTCCAAGTAGCAAACTTTTCTGTAGCAGAGTAGATGGATTAATATTATTATCTCAACGTTTTCCTGGACAACTTGCCAAATTTGTTAAGTGCACATACAAGCGTAGATATACTTATATTTCTACAATGAAAATAAACAATAAAAGATCATTCACATATTACGTCATACCAAATTGGCACTTGTTACCCCCCCCCCTCTCTGTCATACTGCGTCGTTATGATGTAACCCCCCATCCAGCCTCAAACCATGTCACCACAGCCATCTCGTTTTTTGAAGAACCGACAGTTCGTCGGTAATTCCGTATTTATGATTGTAATGACAAACTAATTCTTTTTTATAATCGTAAGTTGCATTTACCGCTGATGTACTCAATAATGAAATAAAGTACACCATTTCAACCATCAAATCAAAAATAATGAATATTTACATACCTAGTCCACCAGAAGAGTGAGGATATGGCGGGAAAAACAAAATATTTTCATAACAGCGGCCTTTTAATATTAGATTACAGCACTATTGTCGTATTTTACCCTGTGGCCAGTTTCCACGGAATCGGCAACGTGGAGAGCAAAACTTGAGATTTTTAAATCAATGCAACTTGAAAAATGGTATGAAAGTAAGTTAAAATGATTCTGACATATTTGATGTAATAAATGAAAAAAATTAATTTCGTTGTAACAGTGCATACATGCTCAACAATCTCATAATCTAAATCTCATGATCCCCAGCAAAACATGACCCTGCCTGTCCCTGGGTGTCGTGATCATGCCCGAATGCGCTACTTTACTATGACGATTGTCAATGATAGGCAGAGATGGAGTGGGGCTGTGTTTTGTACGTGTACACGAGTGTAAAGTAAGCCTAGTGTAATACGATCAAATCTTTGAAACGTGAAACGGCAACCGAGTTCTGGTTTTGGAATTAGTCCATTCCACTAGAAGGTGAGCCAGTTTCCAGATATTCTAATAAACCACGCAATGACGTCACCGTGAGTCTAATCCCCCATCTTCCCTCTGTCTTAAATCGTCATATTTCCAAACCCCTTCCCCCTCAAGTGGTGACGTAATATGCGAACGTTCCATAATGATAATAATAAAACTAATTTGATTTCTTAGTTGTTATTAAGCCTCATTCTGAGGTTATAAATAAGCCCAATTCATTTTGGGTGCTGATTGTTTGTACAATTTATGTGTTGTTGGAATCAATGAACAGTGTACATGTACTTGTCACTATAATAAAAACACTACTGCAATACTTAAGTGTTGTGCTGCTTTCAGAAGTTTTATCAAAAAGCTTTTGAAAGACAAGAGCTTGCCGGCTGTTCTACTTCTTATAAGCATACACCGTGTTATGGGAAGAACGTGACCCAACTAAAGTAACCGGCTGGCAAAATAACAACCACTGAGGTGACTGGTCGGTGAAGCTGGAATGTTGAATTTAGAATTTATAATTTATGTGGTAGAATTCACTGCTTTCGTTCTATAGGCAAAATATCTTCGTCGCAAGAGAAAGTTAGTGTATTGGGTCTATGGAACACAGCCCAGTTTTAACTTTGCATCACTTGACTGGCCACGCTAGCACGTGATCGTTGACTGAATCCTCTCGGTGGTCACGTGCGACATAAGTCCCATTTATTACTGTAATAATTCTTTAGCCAATCAGAAGACAGGAATTACTGTAATAAATATTTATTACTGTAATTAATATTTATTTCAGTAATAAAAATTAAATATATATTACAGTATTTTCCTGGCTAAAAATTATCACTGGAATAAATAGGGGAATTATTACAGTAATTAATCGTACTTATGTTGCACTTGGCCTACGATATACGATAGACTTGACTCTGAATAGTTCTTCGTCTTTCGCATTCACATTGTTGAACATTAAAGAGATTCGTTTGGAGCTCAGCCACCCCGTTTTCTTTTCCACTTCTTTTTTCCTTGACCATGCATGTTCATCACAATATATCGCACTGTGTGGTAGTTTCCCACAGACATTTCACCTTGATTCCTTGCCGTCGGCGTCAAAGATATAATCCTGTCGTAGGTTTATTATTAACCTAACGATATAATACCCAAACTTAAGATTTTGGCTAAATATGGACGCAGTTGCGACATGTCGCATCAAAGGACACGACCAAAAAATGACGCCATCGTCGTGCCGTGTTTAGGGGTTTCATCATCAAAAATTGTGGTTGCCCCCCCTACAACTTTCTAGATCTGCCAGTCTGAATACCGCAAAACGAAATCTGGCTCCGTTTCATGAAACTATTTCACTCTTAACTTAGACCGAAATAACATTGCTGTCATTCCATCACATGTCACGTTGCGCTTGTTCAACAATGTAGTTAACGTCTTTCCAACTATCAAACCTGAAACTTTCATAAAACGGATGGCAGACTCGGTAAACTCTATTTTCCGAAATGTGCACACAATGAAGATGGTGAAAATATGAGGAGTCTGGTCTTACGTGAATTTAGTAATCTAGGGATCACGCAAATCGACAATTGAAACCGCTATACGTGACGTGCATGAAAAACTAATTTTGAAAAAAGGAACAGAACGAGGAGGACAGAAAGACGAGGGCGGTGAAAATATAAGTAAGGGCGTCGTCTTGTATATAGGGATAAAATTCCCTGGACGCATAAAACGAAGGTCCTTGTCGACAAGTCTCAGCATTTACTCAAATATCTAAAAAATAAACATCACCTCCGCCGTTTTAGTCGGTCCTTCTGTTCGGCGCAGCAACAAGAATTATTGTATAAAGTGATAACTTTATTTTTCATCACTACCCTGGTCAACTTTTTAAACGTATTTNCAGCCACCCCGTTTTCTTTTCCACTTCTTTTTTCCTTGACCATGCATGTTCATCACAATATATCGCACTGTGTGGTAGTTTCCCACAGACATTTCACCTTGATTCCTTGCCGTCGGCGTCAAAGATATAATCCTGTCGTAGGTTTATTATTAACCTAACGATATAATACCCAAACTTAAGATTTTGGCTAAATATGGACGCAGTTGCGACATGTCGCATCAAAGGACACGACCAAAAAATGACGCCATCGTCGTGCCGTGTTTAGGGGTTTCATCATCAAAAATTGTGGTTGCCCCCCCTACAACTTTCTAGATCTGCCAGTCTGAATACCGCAAAACGAAATCTGGCTCCGTTTCATGAAACTATTTCACTCTTAACTTAGACCGAAATAACATTGCTGTCATTCCATCACATGTCACGTTGCGTTTGTTCAACAATGTAGTTAACGTCTTTCCAACTATCAAACCTGAAACTTTCATAAAACGGGGGGCAGACTTGGTAAACTCTATTTTCCGAAATGTGCACACAATGCAGATGGTGAAAATATGAGGAGTCTGGTCTTACGTGAATTTAGTAATCTAGGGATCACGCAAAACGACAATTGAAACCGCTGTACGTGACGTGCAAGAAAAACTAATTTTGAAAAAGGGAACAGAACGAGGAGGGCAGAAAGACGAGGGCGGTGAAAATATAAGTAAGGGCGTCGTCTTGTATATAGGGATAAAATTCCCTGGACGCATAAAACGAAGGTCCTTGTCGACAAATCTCAGCATTTACTCAAATATCTAAAAAATAAACATCACCTCCACCGTTTTAGTCGGTCCTTCTGTTCGGCGCAGCAACAAGAATTATTGTATAAAGTGATAACTTTATTTTTCATCACTACCCTTGTCAACTTTTTAAACGTATTTTTGTGTGCCAAATGTCCGAGTTCAGTACTTGATGTGACTTGGACTACTAGTCGCGACAAATATTGATCATCCATTTCCGGCATTTCGACTTCCCATGATTTTTGCAATTTTAAATGTCTACAGTTTTCTTCAGAGTTAGTGTGGATTTATAGATTGTACACTAATTTTCATAGTCTATGAATGAGAGAAATATTTCTTAGATTTTTATTTACCATCAACTAACAGATTCTCAAAGGCGTGGAAACTGATTTGAGAGATTTTGATAACCGGTATTTCCGATGTTTGAGGGCAAATCAAACTATTCGCAAATCGCTGTCGCAGCACTGACACAGATAGCCCCAATTATTTTGTGTGACCTACGTACACACAAAAGTTTCACTGAAGAAGTTATCATCGAGACAAGTTCGTCACTAACTAAATGTATTTTAACTTCACGATAGTGTAATTGTTCTTTTGATGCAATCAACCACACTAAAAATGTCATAGAAGCGCCACTGTTAACAGCTGCTCGCATATTAAGTCTACATCAAGACCGTCTAATGCACAAAACGTGTTTCCAAGAATAAACAACTTCTTCAGTGGTTTCCATTACGTTTAACAAGTACACATATCTTGTTTCATATCAATGCGGCAAATTTTGCTCTCAAAAGGATACTTTCGGTCGACGCAATCCCCTGGTACACATAAAAGTAGTCGCAGGCTTTCTAAACGAAACCTTGTGATGTCCTGTGGCTTGCGCCAAATGCTTCAGCAAATGCTCGGCAACAACTTCCATCACGAACGATTGCGAACACCCCGCGAACGATTTTCACCAGTTCACACAGGCTTCTTATGACAATCTTACGATAAAGCAGAAGTCGTCGACCATTCTTAAAGCCTAGGTCAAAAGCGGACGTACGATTTCAGGCAGCTTGGTTTTTGGCGTTCGTCAAATCGTTGAAAAACAGTAAGGGTCGGCAAAGTTTGTCACGACATGACAAAGAATTTCTGCGGCCAGTTAACGGCTCGAAAATCAGCACGTCACACGCGCGCTCTCCACTGCGTTTCTGTGCTTTTGTTTGCTCACAGTCCGAGAAAGGGTGGCACTTGTAGGCGAAAAACTGGCTGCCAATATTGGCTTGGTCTTTTTGTACGTTCATCTATCGCGCATCCCTTTTCGAGAAAAGGCATTTATATACCAAACAAAAGATGCGCCGTAAATTCTTTCTACGAACGACTTGAGAGTTCCACGCGTTGCGCAGTGAAGTGCCGCACTAACGACCTAAAAACTCCCAAGACAAGATGGCTAAGAGAACGTCCAAAATGCCCCCAAAGCACTCTGTAAAGAACGCGCTATCGTACGACGTAATAGCACCTCCTTTACTCAAAATAACTCTCGTGAGTTGAACGGGTGGCAAAAAATGCAAGAACTTCACCAAAAGACAATAAGACACATATTTTACCTTCCCTACGAATATCTCCAAACTCTCGGGAATTCGTAGGACCTCGGGGTTTCGTAGGAGCCAATCGTTCGTACGACCGAATCTTTGTTTCCGTAGCTTATAGTTAATGACACGGCAAGCTAGCGCCAAAATCCAGGTTGACGTCTGCACCCAAACACACAAAACTGCATCAACCTACTAAGTAATCAGGGGAGGTTTACATTCTGAAATTCACCATGCAAGCAGACGGCCTCTCCTACTCCAATGACCCTTCAACTGCACTCACGATGTCACGTGTGAGTAATTGTGCAAGCAGCCCCGGCACAGGCGAATATAAGTGGGATGTCTCCAAACGCTTAAGAAAGCTGACCATCTTGTCCGAACACAGACAGTAGGTGCAATCACAGAACTCTAAGGACTGGAATGACAAATTCAGTTACACGCAGCTGAAGTTGCGCCGGTCGTGGTGGGAGTTGTTGCAGTCGATAGCTTGGAGTGGAATTTTTGTTTAGTAAAGGCAAAGTAAGTTAAGAACTGTTATCATCAAAAACTTCTAAAAATTCAGAAATATTTTTCGAACTAATGACTCTAAACAACGTCAAACGGATAATCATCAACTTTTGATTGGGTGAGCCGGTCGTTGCCTAGCTGGTAGCCGTGGTAGATTTTACAATAATTTCGAGTTTAGAAATTTTCCTTACATATATTCACATGATCAAGCACCAGCTCTAATACAATACCAAAATCGTTCACCTGGGGCAAAAAATAACAAATATATATGGCTTTAAAGTACACAATATATCAGCCTTGAAAAACTCCTAACAAGTACGTTGTCGAAAGCGAACTCATTGAACTGAAAGGTGCCCGCAGCCCCTATTGAGGGTGCCAGGTCTGCTAATTCCCACCCCCTTTTGCAAGGTAGATATTTCTGCCACATTCCCTTTTGCGGAGCAGTTTTTTTTTCTGCTGCATCCCTATATCTGCCGAGACCGACATTTTCAAAAGCACACAACATATATTAGAGGTGCTCACATTTCGACCTCCCAAGCCAAAGGATCGCAACGGAAATTTCCACGTTGCGTAACTTGATTTAACTTCGACCACTTCCGAGTAGTTTTCCGGCAGTTGGTCGATTCTCACATATTTCCGGAATTCTTATGGTCGTTGTTTGTCTGAACAAGAATCAATAATGACGAATATGGTGGGTAGGAAGACGGACAGTGCGCCTTTTGCGGGTATGAGGCCAATGCAGTGGGCCTTTTTTGGGGACGAAATGGAAATTTAGGGACCTATTAGACCCCGCGCGGGTCCCGCAAAACGTGCTGAAAAAGCCCGCCTACCCGCAATTTTTGGTACCCGCCTGCGGGCACCTTGTCAATATAAATGACCCTCTGGGTGGTGTTTATAAAGAACGGCAGTGTACTTGACGGGTATTGTTGATTTATTTTGCCTAGAAATCGCTGGTTGTCTGGAACCTGTTACTCAAGAGACTCGCTTGGTTTTCCATTATGTAGAAAAATGACAAAATGAAAATGAAGCAATGAAATAAGGCTTGACGTGATAACTACATCACTAGATCAAAACTCGTCGAGCAGAGAATCGGAAACTCCGACTCGCGGTCAGTCCCGTGAAATCTCGTTGGCATCCCAGTCCTAGTCCACCCAAACGCACGCAATAGCGTCCTTTCATTTCCCTATTACACAAGCGTGTCCCGAAATACAACAAATCGGCGCAAGAGCACGAGACTTACAGTAGCATGAGCGCACGAGCTATAGCGTGAGTGCAGTCGAACGGACATTTGTTCACGTCGGTTGCTATGGTTTTGAGCACTCAGGTGAGAGTGAAAGTTTATAATTCACATGGATACAGGGCGAATGTTTTGATATCTGCATTCGTCGAATCTATTTTTACAAATCATTGATGTAACATTGACCAAGACCGAGAGCCTCGGTTACTTTGGCCTACTCTTCATGAGCTGACGCTGTTCACTCTCCCCCCGAGAGCCGTGATTTAAAAATACCGGGGCCCAACAAACACTAGGTGGGGCTTCGGTTAATATCTGCTAGGGCGCCAGACCTCACTAGGGTGGCACCAGGGAAAAATATGCGCGACCGAATTTGCTCTCTCGCTCTCCCTCCCTCCCACCCTCAACCCCCCTCTCTCTAGCTCTCTCTTCCTCCTTCTCTCCCTCCCTTTCTCTCTTTCTTCATCTCCCTTCCTACCTCCGAGGAATCTGCTGCGACTTCAAGTACCGGTTTCCAAACATTTTTAAAAATCTAATGAAAAAGTGTTTTTGAGGAATTTTCTGAAAATGACTTTCAGAATATAGTGTAGGCTCGCGTCGACCATAGGCCGTGAAGTGGTTTTCGTCGATTTTTAGACTGCAGGTCGAACTCGTAAACCGTGACAGCCTACAACCGCAACTGGAACGAACCAGAATTCACGTTAACACGAATAAATTGTAATTTTTTGGCGAGTGCTACCGCCGGTGGATGACCCGTCTCTCGTGATCTAGTCCTTTATCCATCAAGGGTGCTGGTGTGGTTTTTCAATAACAGATACTGAAACAAGCCCTTAGGGAGCCCAAGGACCCCGAAAAACGGCTTTCAAAGCGAAAGTGAAACGTCCTCAAACTGGACCATTCGATGTTAGGCCTCATTTTCACTCTCAGAAATAGGCAAAACTAGTTTCCGACAGATTCCATCTATCCTTACATTCCGTTTCTCCTCGTATTTCTACGGATTTCGCATCCCGCAGTATGGGTTTCTTACGTTGCTCTCACATCCCTAGTAAAGAACGGTTTTGTTAGTTTATCCTTTGGAAAGAGAAAGTGATTCGTGAAGGTCAAAATCATTAACTAACCGCGTTCAGGTCTAAAAGTGACCCCTCAAGCGAAACTTTGTTGAAACGTGGCACAACCAAGTTTCTGGTGGCTGCCTCCCCCCATGAACTTAGTCCCTACGGCGAGGGGGTGCGAAACTGGAGCCATCAGGGGGATAGATTACTGGCAATAGAGAATTTGACTTCAGGACCACGGAAGCAAAAGTTTAGTAAAGCACAATTGGTTGTGCATCCCCGATTACTAGTCAACTATAACTTCACGTTTCAACAGACAGCTAAAGCGACGGAAGACAGGGGGAGGGCAGAAAACTGTTGTCGGGCTAGGGGTGTAACTGCTGTTGACGGGGCGAGACACAGGTAGAGATAAAACGGGTGTCATCTTGGGATAGAGGAGAGTAAACTGGTGTCAACTTCGGGCGAAACTGGGTGGCGGCAAAGACAACACTGGACATGTTGTAGAGATGTAATAAACTTCCAAAACACCAATGAATTCATTAACACTATGTAACGTATTTCCCAACATTTTTATTCAGTTAAAGCAAAACTCAATTAAAAGGAATAAATAACAACAACAAAGTTATTTACAATCTTCCTGATATAACGTGCCCCTATTCTGAGAACCAGTTCGATGCCCGTTATTTCAGTGGTGGGGGAAAACTGGTTCCCAAAATTCGGGCATGTTATATCAGACCATCACCATCTTCTGGAGCTTGTTTGATTCCAGAAGAAACAACTGAAGGCCATGATTAGCTTTCACTCACTTTCCAAAAATATTATAGAAATACCCAGGAAAAATCGAGACACTCTTGATAGCAGGTAGATTACTCACTCAGTGCAGCTGGAACTGTTCTGATTTGCTATCTCACGTAATGCCACATGTTGACACTCCAACAATGACTATTACTGACCATGCTCACCATATAAATACCTTTCCCACTGTTACACTTTTCATAAACACTAAACAAATCTAACTTCAGTTGGCTGCTGTTGTTTTCCGTAACTGACCATCACCAAATCAAAGCAGGTTCAGTGGGGGAGAACTCTGAAATTCTTTCTCACACTAGAGTACATGCTTGGAGAATATAACCCATAACAGCACTCAGGTAACTAAACGAATTCCTTAAAATTGAATACCCAGAGTTTAACAATTCACCACATGAATGTATCTATTGGACATAATTAATACAGTTCTAATGTCTTTCAATAAAAACAAATGGAATTGACTGAATCACAGATAAGTTTTTGTCAGTGAGTTTCCCACTTTGAAAATTGACCCTTTTACGGGTTTTTATTTTCAGAGTTCGTCCACGTTCGGAAAGTCTTTCGAGTCACTTCCAAAAATGTTGGCGACTTCTGCAGTTTACCTAAAACTTGATCCAGTGAAGCCTGTCTAATCAGAATGACTGTTGAATGACTTCCTAAAACCACTTGAGTTGAGATGGCGACATCATTTTGAAAATCTATTCCACAATTTATACCAACCTCTAAACCTTTAGCCTATTTACACTGGCATTGTATTTTGGTCAATCAGTTCTCTCGCAGGCATCCTCACGTGTTAACAATGTTCTTACTTATCAAAACCAAACTGCCATCTGGTACACTCGTGGTGGTCATTTGGATTGTATTTTTTCTGCCACCATGTAGGAACAACAACGCTGATGGAACCGGAACTCAATATATTTATCTCTAATTCTAAAGAGCTATAATACTACAGTTCCAAGGGATATTTGCTACTTGTACATCTTCCTTATTGCCAGAGGAGGGGCANGGGTTGGGGGGTGGGGTAGCAGGGGATGGCTGCTTACTAGACTGACTCCAGAAATTGATGTGTAGCTTTATGTGCCTAGCTGCCTTGATATTTCTTTTAGTCAATTTGTTCACTCTTGAATATCCACAACATGTGTACTACACACCTGTGCTCCTTCCTTTTGAGAAGGCTGAACACCTGAATATGGTTGGAGGCTGAAATAACCAACCAAAATATCATGGCAATGTACAAGTCATGTAAATAGGTTGGAAGTTGATGCGAATAGAACAACAAATTTTAAAAAGGATGTTCCTACACCAGTGGTCTGTTTCACGAATGTGACTTAAGATTTTTACCCGTAAGTCTTAAAAACGACAGACGTTTGGTCCATATTCCACGTATGTAACTATGCAAAGTAATTAAAACTCACTTCAGCAACATAATTACTACTTCCTCAGGAAATTTGCACAAATTTGTTCGTCAGATAATTACTTTGATTACTAAAACCTATAACTGTTAAGTGGGAGCGGAAAACGAAAATTTCCTATGTAGGTCTTTAGTCATGTCACGAAACACCTGATAAGTGAAAGACCATTTTGTTACCGGTACTGCTGGACCTAAACCCCAAAGCACGACACTTTACAAAGAGAAAGTGTGAAGTACGCACACAGCAGCAATATGTGCATACCGTACTTACTGTACCTAACTCAGTAAATGAATGAGGTTGTAACCTGCTGATAGGCCTTTCATAAACCAAACTGTTTTAAACAGAAGGGGCACAACTTTTTACAACTTTATACTCTAAAATCGGGGAGGGGACATTTTGAGTTCAAAGAAAAATCGTGCAAAACCATGCCTCACACTTGTTTGTGAAGTTAGCATTTTAGCGTGGTCACGTATGTATGAATAAGCTGCGACAGAGTGCGTAATAAAATTTAATAAATTCATCTCAGCAGATACCAATTACCTTGTCGAAATAGGCCGAGCGCAGCTTAACAATAATTTATGGCCTTTTGATGCTGTGTGTGTAATGTACCATGATAAGAAGGTGGAAGTAACTTGCCTTGAAAATTACCAGCATCCTCTGCAGAATGCTAACATGTTAAGGTTCAGTCATTGAAGCCCTTTGCAGTCAACTTATTTTTAGCCCTCTTAAAAAAGGCCAGAAACAGTTCACGACTGCGACTATCCACGGTGAATTCATACAGTCCAGAGGATGGCACTGAAGTATCAAACGGTGCCTCTGGAGGAGAAGCGGAGTCATCCACTGCAGAATGAAACGAGGAGGACTCATTAACAAACTGAGTCACGCGATCCTTGGCTAATGAATCCTGCAGAGAGACAAATCAACACGTTAGTTAAACTAAGACCTAGATATAGCTCATCAAACCATGTTACCTAATTGACTTAATGTAATTAAAGGCATGCCAGCCAAATTAGTGTGACATAGCATGGCCAATCCCAAAACGAGGCCAGTCCGCTAAGAGATTGACTCCCCATTAGTATTTAGCTGGGATTCCAGGAAAGCGCATGAAGTTAATAACTTCACACCAGCTAAGAACGTAAACAAGTAGGAAACTGAAAATGAAAAAAATGTTATTTACAATAATTGATTTCAACAAACCCATCACTATAGGGTTGAAACCCATGGATGGCAACAGAGGGCATTCCTCCCCCTTGCTAACTGTATTATGTTAATTATCTACAACAACTAAACAAAAAATCAAAACCATGTAGTACCTAGCTTCTAGTTTTTAGTAACAGTACTATTATCAGTGTGGAAACCACTAGCATTTGCTACTGCTTACATAGACTCAAACGTAGTCTATCTCAGTTTGTAGTTTTAGCCTCCAAATTTTCATTCACTCTTGCATCATGTTCACTTTGATCTCAGGTTGAGTGTGAGTTTATTTCCCCTCCCAAAAAGCATAGGTGTACGTGTTTTTAACAATTTCTTAACACCAACTGGTAAGGCCACATAGGGTGCAGCTGGTCCTGTGGTCTGAGCCCCAATCTTTCACCTCATAACTTATAGGAAAAAAGTTCACCCAGGTCTTTAACATTTTTCAAAATCCCCACAAACGCAAACAACAAATGACTGCGTTAAATGCTGTGGATTGCCAAAAGTGACTGCAACCCCCCATCGACATGAGCACAGGATATCGTGCTACTGGATAACTGAACCGGATTTGAGCTGATAAAACAGAAAAAAAAATGCACCAATGGTGTTCATCGCAGGTAGATTATTAAAAAATAAAAACTCCTAAAATACTGATATGCCACATCGATTAACAAAAACAGACCAGCACAAACCAGCATTCTTAGCCTATGCAGGAGAAAAAAGTGTCCGTTTTGAAGGAGCTTTTCATCAATTCACCACTAAAAGACTTTTTGAGCCTTTTTAGCTCATTTGCATATAAATTAAATAAATAATTGCACAACCTAAAGTAATTAAAAATGTCAGTAAATTCATGTAAGCTGAGTTCTATAGCTTTTCCATCCACAAAGCTGTAATCAATGACTGATACACCAGCCGATTTTCAGTCACAGCCTCGAAGCATAAGAATTTGCCATTTGAGTTAAGCAACAGGTTATTAATAAGAAAATAAATTAAAAATACAACTACAGCAACTTAATAGCAGATCTGATAGAGTGTTTGCATTATGCTATTTCCTCACTTCTGGATTGAGTAATATAATCATTTTGCATTTTAACAAAAATGGACTAAAAGGGTCCTAAATACAACTTTCAGAGTGAGCAAAGTATGCCATTAGACAAAAAAATAATTCAGAAAGGGCTATCATTCCGCTTTAAATGAAAATCTAGTTCATGTATTGTACCTGGTTCCTGTGCAGTGTTTTCACAATTTCTAGAAGCGTACGGCGTGGAGAATAGCACTCGAGTTCCGAGACAGATAGTGCCTGCTGTTGTGTGTCCTCAGAAACACTGACAACGAATAACAGCTGAGAGGTCAACAACAGGATGACCTCAACAGACTGGCCCGAGTGTGGCGTCACCTGGTGGGCTGGGATGGCAATTAGATAACGGATATTTGGCAAAGAGGGCAACATCTTCCTGCAAAATGTAGATGGAATCACTGGAAAATTGCTCGGAACTTGAAAATAATAACAATTAGAACTCACCTTTAATAAACTTTAGGTAACACCCAACTGCAGGGCTAACATCACACAGTTTACCTGGCATGACAGAATCTCACTTTTAGGACTTATCTGTCGCAGACAAATAATTCTGATTTTGAAACGTAACACACTTACTATTGCTTTCAAATAATGGTTCATAGCTACCATTAAACAATACTTTGAAAATTTGAAGGCATTCACCAGTGTTGGAAACCCTATAAAATAACAGCTCATCACAAACAGCAAATCTTTAGGGTTCTATTATTAATATATCCGCTGGCATGAGTAACAACACTAAACCTAAAACAATTTAGGTGTCAAAAACTGTTATAATAACAAACTTTGTCCGACGGGAACTTAGCAGTACAAAAATTGAACATAGAAAGCAATTAAAGAGGCAGTTCATATAAAAACCAGTATATTTTCAAAAATCAGTCTATACGTCAAAATTTAAAACAACTTCATTTTTTGTACATGGGTAGGTATCCTAACAAAAACCCAAATGCCAAATTTTGTGCACTCAATGACCCCTAATTTCGCCGCTGAAGCATGATAACACAAATTGGCACAATTGGGCATATTAGCCGTCTCAAAAATCGCATGTTTTCTGCAACAAAATGAGTAACATACAAAATAGATCAAAAGCTATATTTTGGTGGCTGAAATAACCAACGTATACTGTGCATAATTCTGTGTCATTTATTAAAATCTGACAGTTTTGTGCTAGACAGGGGAGATAATCCACAGACCATTTTTGGGGGCTAATTTTAGTGGCCAATTTTGTGACCTTCTTACTGCCATAAAACACCTTGTAGCCTTATGGGACGTTTTGAACATACAGTTAAAGAGTTAGTCTTGATGACTGAGCAATAAAAAATCTTGCCTCAACTTTGCACTTTTAGTGAAAATTGTCTTGCAAAACAGTCTATTTTCATAGTTTGGAAATGACGAGCAGAGTTTATAGACCATTTGAACAAACTTTTAGGCAAGAAGTCTGCTTTAAATAGTTATAGAAATCAAGTCTAAACTCTTTCAAATGAAAACAAGATGTTTTCCGGGTTTATTACGCGGCTAGTATCAAAACTGAACCCGATGACCTATGCCCACTGAGGGAGTCAGTTGAGGTTAAGCTTGAGGATATATAAAAAATGTACGTGTAACCCTCTTGTATTCTTTCATTTCTTTTACATTATCAGGTTAATTTAAACACTCTGTAGAACTTTTAAATGGAAATAAATGCCTTTAAGATTAAACGAGTAAGAATTGATATTTGTAATGACTGGTTTTGAGAGAAGCAAGACTAGTGCATTTTAAAAAGACAAAATGGCAGACGATGTCGATGGGCCTTCATGTTCCTTTAGAGTTTATTCTGCAAAAAATCCAATCACAACAGCTTTGTGCTTTAGTGAGTTATGTCAAAGACACCACTGAACATTTGAGATACAGGAAAGTATGAGCTCACAAAGCAAGGCCAGTGCCAGAGTACTGACTCGTACTACCCCTAGTCGGTGTATTTCTGACTGAACAGGGCAAGTCATGGAAGAGTCAGGTAATGCTTGATGTTACCACTCTGCTCCTGTCCTGAACGTAGCAGCCTTGTCAAATTCTACCGGCATTTCTGTTTCGAGATATGACTTTAGTGAAAGTCAGAATGGAAAGGATCTCTGTGATCGCAAGATCGCTCCAATCAAACAACATGCGAAGTACTTTGTAGCTGAAGGTAACAATATCATAAACTTTCTGGATTTAAAAGTAGCATTACTTTCCAGTGGCCTTGTGAAGGGATGTTATGTGTATGCATGTTCAGTCAATGCAACTAAGTCTTTTCCAAAATACTCAGTTCCTGGTATAACAACATTCCCAAATTCCCACTATTCCACCCAAGGAATTCGCGTGTAGAAATCATTCCATGTACTGGTAAGTTCTTATAAATACTGAGAAAATAGGAAACCTATTTCTCTAAAATACACCAACATCTCTAGATATGGCGGATTTTCAACACCAAGAGTTAAGGTTGGCATTGTATCTAGTGAAGAGCCTCAACAAAAGTTCCCTTGTACCCAGCAAGGTTACTCGATTTTTTTGCTACAGACAGGCAGAATTAGGTCAGCACTTGGATGTGGGTAACCACACTGAACATTTGCAGAGGGAAACCACGTATAACCACATCGCACGACAGTGGTCAGAAATGCTTTCAGATGCAAGAACCGGAGCGTCATTTGAGGCAGCCTCAGAGTACTATTTGGATGAGACGAATGCTAAAGCAATAGGTTAGACATTGAAAAATGGTAAAAGGTCAACAAGATTTTCAGTAAAGGTTAAGAACTTTCTGACGAACATATTCGATGAAGAAGATAAGTCAGGTAAAAACGTTCACCCTCGGAAGTGCCAAAATGGAGAACTAACATTACGAGATCCCACTGGGGAAGTGTTTACCTGTGATGTTAAGTGAATCGCAGATTGGTGGATTTTTCGAGGTTGTCGATCTGCAGCAATATTTATGACGATGCTATTTCTGCTGAAGATGCTGTCATGTCGTCAGATTTACTGAATGAAGTGGTAAATGTGCTCAACTTTTAGCCTAGTTTTCGTAGCATAACATGTGATATATGAAGTCGAGACCGTTACTTCTGTTTACTTCATGTCTGTCATGAATGAGTCATTAATAAAATTGTCTCTCGTGAATTATTTTCTATTGACTATGAATGTGTACCTTTTTATACCACTGATGATCACACTGGCAGAAATATTCAGCGTTAGGGCCGCCCGGTGTGTGTGTGGGGGGGGGGAAACACCAGATTTCTGGGGACTGGTGGCGACTAAAATTTGTAGCAACCAGCAGGGACATTACAATATGAACCCAAAGTTACAATGACTATTGACAGGTTGAAGGATTTTTGCACTGAACACTAGGGGGCCATATCCACCTTAGGTGCCTTCCTTTACCTGTAGCACGAACAAGGCAGATAGAAAACAAGAGTAAGGCAGGGGTGAGTTCAGCAACACTAGAACCTCTCTAAAATTTATCCAAAACCACGTGTTCTCAATTAAAATGCAGGGCAATATCTTGCGAAGTCTTGAATTATAGCAAGCTCCTCGTGTTACTGTTCTTATTCTAGATGCGTCGTCAGTCTCCACATAAATAAAAGCAGCGCCATCTATCATTTAGAAGCACGCATGCCAGTTGATTTACATACATATTTTTTGTAATAAGCAATAATCATCAATGCCGTTTTCAGAGAATGGTAATTAATAATGCTGTCTGCCTTTTCTCCAAAATACAAGGTTTTTATGTCGTGTTTCGCAAGCTAAGTAGTATGTTCCAAGAGCCCCCTATTGGTAGCAGAGGCAACTGAGAACATGCAAAAGGACGAAGTGCAGTTCGTGTAATGCTTCGTACGCAAAAACTACATTAGAGGCAAGATTTTTTATTTTAGATTATGAACAGGTTAGGAGTGAATGAACAAATTATTATAAAGTCAATTTCAGGAAAGGTGCGTTATGGCTGCTACAGAGTGCCAAATTTGGCCAAAAATGGCTTCAGTGAAAACTTGAAAAATAGCCTTTTTTGACTCACAAATTCAAAACGTACAAATTTAAAAACGACTTTGAAAGTTATGCCATTAAATTATTCAGCCATTGACCTTTTAATTCGTATTGTTCATTTGTTTTGACCTTACCACACATGCTAGTAAAATGCATTCAAACATGCCTACTTCGACACCCAATTTTGTTGCAAAATGGAGGTACGGGTCATAAAAAGAAAAATAATGAATGAAATTTCTTAAAAAGTGAGGTTTTTATACATCTCAACAAACCAAACTCATGTGCTAAGTTTCAAAAAAATCTGTGATTTTGGGTATAGACTCTACCTGTTGGTTTTTATATGGAGTCACTCTTAATTTGAGGCAGCGTGTGTTGAATGGAACATATGAAGTTTCACTTGCCGGCCATGTTGTGTCCTTTAATGGGAAGATTTTACTGTAGCATTTGAGGTTGCGTACATATTTGCTGCACACTAGCGTAATCGTGTATGACCTCATCCAGTTTATCGACTACCCTCTTGAAGACCCTCTGAAAGTCTTAGGTATTGAGGTCAGACAGTATCACAACCTAACCACAGGCAAACTCACCAGACTAGCTTGAGGTGGCTGTTACGCAGGTCCTGTATATTGATTGCCAGCTCAGGGTGCAGTCTACTTGGCAGATGGCCCAGTCCCGTCCCGTGCAAGAGGCCTGCAGGGGCACATAACCATGATTACCACAGTTACAAGTCATTAGTTTATTGAAGTTTAAACTGCAATATATTAGGTTGTTGAAACTAACATAAAATCTCACCAACTTGAGACACAGTTTGGAAGACACTCGTGACAAAGTGAAATTTTATTTTCTTCATGAATTTAAAACTAAGTAAGACTAAAATTAAAATGCTTGAGAATTTTCAAATGCTAACACCATTCAAGACTTTGAGGATTTGTAAGTTATCACCACAACTTGAAAATGAAAAATAGGAACTTTCTTCCAATTTTTTTTAGGATTTTAAAATACATGCAATATTTAAAAGACGAAAAGAAATAAACTGCTTTAATATGCAAATGTATGATACAGACTACTGCAGTTAACAAAATGTCATCAGGACAGCATTTAAACCAGTTTAAGAAATCCACATTTTTGTTCATAAACTGATGAGGTCACTCATTCCCCCAAAGACGCTAGTTTAAAACATTTGTCTGAGTATGCAGCAACCTATAAGTAAGAATTTCAAATAAATTAACTTTAACAACTCTGTTGTTCTCCAGTGAAATTCACTGCTTTTTGGAACATTATTATGAGCATGCATGACTTGTTTGTAGACACAACCTGTCAATAAAATACAGTCTCATGCCAAAATTTTGAAGTTTTATCTGCATAAAAGCCAGCCTCCCATTCAGTAACGCTAGGACCTCGCTAAAAAGCAAGACTTCGCGAGATTACGTGAGATATTGCCGTGTATTTTAAATGAGAGCACGTGACTATGACTAGGTTTTAGCTAGGTCCTAGCGTAGGTCCTAGCGTAGGTCCTAGCGTCTACTGAATGCACGCCAGATTTTTTAGATAATCTTGTAAGAACGGAAGATGAAAGTCGAATGCAATCTGCTCCCATCGAAGCTGAAATCCTGCAGGTTCCCTTGGATCAGAAAACCCAACATGAGTTCACCAAAACTTCAAAAATTTGCTGCAAATCCTACCCAAGTTCTGATAGTTGCTTCCATCACACAAATCTCGCGGAACATTAACATTGACTTCATGAAAATGTGACTATTACAACCAAAAACTTTTTGTAAAATGTTGCCGTATTACGCTCCTCAATTATTCTTAGACTACTAGTTGTGCAAAATATTTTGGATAATTATCAAATCAGCAGGCAACAGTTGCTAGGCTATTAGTAAATAACATAGTTGCAGGTTCTGCACTAAATGTTCCTTTAATACCAGGAAACAAAAAGCTCATCCTCTGCTGAGCGTCTAATTAGCATATAATATAGAAAAATGTCATCGCAGACTAAGCAAAAGATAATTAAAATAATTGTGTTAACATCCAGCCCATGATCATATGACGGCAAACAGAATAGTTGAGCAGTGAGCAGCAAAACAGAAACTGAGCCAAAGACTGCACGTACTGCAAAAACAATATTATAAGAACAATAAAGAGTGTTAAAAAGCGGCCTTAAAGGTACTCAATATGCTTTAAAAATTTTTGTGCCCGAAAATCAATGTCAGACATGGCCTTGTCAATTGGAACATGTTTCTAAAATTTCAAACAGTTAGGCAGACAGAGAGGCACATGCTAATAACTAAAAAGAAGAATTCTAAAATCGCCACTAGAGGGCACTGCACTAGTTGTCTCGAGCCGAAAACGTATGAGGAGTGTCATCGCCTCGACAGGAACACATTTGAAAAATTTCATAAAAGTGACTCACAGATTGAGGAAAACGAAAAATAAAATATGAAAACTGCCACTACTTGTTGTCATTAAACATCTTGAGTCTCAAAGGAACACATCAATTCAGCCAAATTTCATCAAGTTCTTGCAATGGGTTCAGTAGATATACTTGTTAACAAAAGGCTCACATTACTAAACTGTATACATACGATATGTGAATCATAAAAAAATTGTGTAACAGAACTCAAACAATATTATGTTCAGTTACCATCAAATCGAATCAAAAGACCCAAAACATTTTAGAAAGAATACTAAAGAAAAGATCAAACTGAAGGATATGTAGGACCCTACAAAAATGTCCAAATTTGGCTAACCTTTGAACATTATACACTGTATCTAAAAAAAGCCTAGTTGGATTCTTCCCGATACTATGCTTTATCCATTGTTTTCAAAAGCACTGTTAAGAATTTGTTCTAAAAGCATAATCCATTTTTGCATTAGAAGCTAACAAAATAGGACTTATCTGATTTTCATGAAAAAATTAAAAGTTGCAAAAAAGAATTTAAAACAAAATGATTTTAGAAAACTGTAACATGGTTTTGAGGATTCACATTCTAATTCAAATGAAATTTGGTTATGCTGTTTATATGACTGTTGTTTTCTTACGAATGTACCTAGATCCCTTTTGCCAAATTTTACAAAAAAAGAGATACCGGGTAATCATTTTGACCCAACAAATGACAGATTTGTATGAAGTCAAGAATCAAATTTTAAAGACTTACTTTCCGAAAACATTATATTTTTGCCGATTTACAATCAAAACTTTTGGAGAAATTTGGCTGAATACAAACTTAAGTCAAACTTATCGATACAATCCTACATATCTTGAATCAAAGTGAGGAGTATGATAAAAGACATAGACAGCAGTAAATTATTATAATACAGTGATGAGGAATACGTCACAGAAGGTAATAAACTTTGGTCTATTTCACAATATTAAATGAATGTTACTCCAGGACACTTGTGTAAAGGAACAAATGGTCAGGAGGCAGGCCAGCAATATACTACAAGAAAAATACGTAACGTAGAGCTTTATGAAATTGTAGTGTACTATATGTTACACTGACTAAAAATGAAAATCAAATTAAACTTTTTGCTCTCATAAAATTGGTCTCATACTGTTCCTTAACATGGCATCGGTCTATTTCTCCAATACCAACAAGACCATTGAAACTATCAGCTGCCAAATATTACACTTCATAATTGGGACTGGGCAACCCTAAAATTGCAATTTTGAGAATGGTGTGAGTATGTACTGCCCATGCATGTACTGTCCGAGACACAAGAACGTTGAAGCCATCAGCAGCTAAATAACATGCTTCAGAGTTCATTGGAGCTGATTTATATCAAAACTATAAGAGACTAACACTTCAGGATTCATAGGGGTAGGCCAACCCTCGAGTTGCGATTTCGAAAATGGAATACGATTGTATGCATTAAGTAACTGTGTCTTGAGTTGGTTATGGAAGTAGAATTCTATCAGAGTGAGGAATATATTCACAAGATTGATTTTACAAGAGTAGTACACCTAAACAGGGAGAAAAGCAACTTCAACACAAAATTTGTCAATCACATTATGCTTACACACAGTGATGACAATTTACTCAGACAAGAAATGGTCACAACTTTTTGTAGCGTTACCTCTGGATTTACAATTGAAATTAATCTTGAGGAGGGTTGCAAGGGTATAACAAGATTCTGGTACAAACAAGGTCATCATTGAACTGTTAATGAGATGTATTCCGTAGTAGCTGTAAATGGGAGGGGTTAACATGTTTGGTCTCCTCTATGAACACACTGCCAGCATGTTATGGGGTAAGTGGAGACTTTGAGAATTACAGTACAGCCCCCCTTTACAACGTCCTAGATGTGCTAGTGGTATCTGGGTGTAATGCGATAGTGTACTACACGTCTTAAAGAATGCTG
The DNA here is from genome assembly GCA_002633005.1 of Phoronis australis. Lineage (NCBI taxonomy): Eukaryota > Metazoa > Phoronida > Phoronidae > Phoronis > Phoronis australis. Next base: position 333,850 of record NMRA01000202.1, on the reverse strand, counting down.
AGATGAAACAAGCACAATGAAAAAAAATCCTTAATTTCAGATCATGCAAAATTCTGAATAGAAGAACTGTATGGTATACTAATTCTAAATATTTTCCTAAAAACTGGAGGGTCACTTTCAGGATATTGAAGCTTCTCACCTTGTCCGGTCTGAGAGACCAGCTCGGCAGCCCCACCTATTGGCTTTGTGACAGCACCCATCAGTCCCTTTCCAACACCAGTCATGACACCAGCTGCCCTCTGTACAGGAGAGGAAAGGTCACTGGAGGTCAAATTCTGGATGGGCTGGTCAGCAAGTCCGGCCACAGCTCCTGTAAGACAAACTTATGGTCAGATATAGCATCTCCGACATGCAACATGATTAAGGATCCAAAGACAATTTCCCAAGGCAATGACACAAAACGCATGTACAAGGGAGTGAGAGGTCAAGGTTTGCTGCATTTTGACAACAGTGCAGAAACTTAAGACAAAATTCAACAATTCATATTACTTTAATTTCAAACTCATTAGTTAAAATAAGCTTTCTTAATGGTTGATGCAGTAACAGAGTTGGATAGATAAGCAAAAATATGAGACAGACAAAGTCATGCAATGTTTCCAACTCCATTATTTTCGCCTCAAATGAAGCATTTGCATTTACTTTACACTCTAATGAGGAGTGTATGTTATGTACTAGACTTATGACAATGACAGGTGAATGACCCATAACTGAGACATGTGTTGGCACTCGTGCTGCAATTAGCTCAATTAGCACAAAAATCAATAGCCATGTGCAGTTCAAAATAAAAAACTATCATTCAGCAGGAAGGACAATGGACATATTACCCCTAATGATGCTGTACTTTTGTGAAGCATTTTGTGACTGAACATGTAGGACTAGTTATTCTTACTGCCACCTAGCAGCATTGGAGATACCTGTACCCTGCAATAGATGGCGCAATGAACAGAACACTAGGTGATAAGAACGGCTCATAGCGGATAAAAAAGAACTTTCAGGCAGGTGGCCTGGTGCCCTCCGTGGTGCACTAGGCGTACACAGTTGGCCACATTGCACTAATCGCAAGATTAGGACTCAAGGGATCCCTCAGCATGGGGTTCTTCGTGAGTAAAGTCTTCTAGTCTTTCCATTTCTCTCAGGAAATTAGGAAGGCTATTTCAATTGCATGAACTGGTGATTTCTACCATACAAGTTATATGTCAGTCTAGCAGACGATTGCGAAGGCCCTTATAAGTACTGCACTGTATTTCCACTAAATTTTGGGAGTCTCAGTTTACAAGACACACTTCAGCAGGTCTCATGTTCTGTAATGTTTCAGTGCCACGATAAGTTGCCCAGTCATCAATGACGTACAAGAGATATATGTTTTGCACAAAAGTCCAAATGTGACTAATCTGTGATCATAGGACTCAATGGTATAACACAATTTTTATAATGTTGGAAAGAAATTAAAAATAATAATTTCATGAAATGCCTATAACCCGAGACATATTTTGGATATACAGTACAGGCTTTAATTGATAATGCATGCAATATTTCTGAAGTGGCGTGTTAGTTTTCAGCACCTTAATGAGTAAATTAGACTATGCTTAATTTCAAACAGAGCACAGAAATGAGGCTAAAAAACTGAAGTGCACCAAGTGAACATTATAGTTAACACTGGAATCTGAAGTTCTTATAGTAAAAATGTGTCAAAATGTTTTGTTTCCTTTTCAAACAAAGAGCTTTACCAAGTAGACTGATGCCAAAGCCAGTCAACCCCTGGCGAAGGCCTTGTGACAAACGCTCTGGCTTCTGTCTCCGAGATTCTTCTTGCCTTTCCAGGTGATCAGAGTCCAATGATAGACGATCCATGTTGCGTGAGACACTTGATGCAAAGTTGGTTATGGAGTATAGTGTACCTGCAAAACAAACAAATGAGAATTATGATTCAATGTCCAATCACATTTCACTTGCCAGCAATAGTCACTAACAATGGACCTCCACTTTGAGAACCAGTTTGATGCCAGATTCAGTAAAAGTAAACTCACTGCTTTTCAAAACATGGGACTCTTGTCAGAGACTATTACGGTACCCCGTTTGTCTGTAGAACGTGAAACATGTGGGTCACTTCAGAGGTGCTTATGCAATGCTTCATCATCGCAAAGGGGCCGCTATGAATTTCAACACACTGATGTCACCTATTATAGTTTTGGTTTCAATCAACTAATTGCGTGCAGAAGCAATTAGTCTGACTTGATCAGTAACCAACTCCAACAAAATGAAAACCATCAATCATGAAAACATTATTAGGTAATCGACTGAACTTGACACAGTCTAATTTAAAAACAGATAACAAATTTAATACCTTCTAGTATACCACATTCCCAATGCAAGCTTAATGTAATTTATTATTGACAACTACAGCAACATGGAGCATTGAAATGTGCCCACAACTGCACCGTAAACAGTATGCTTTTAGGCGTGTTTTAGTTTAAAAAAGTGGCCATTAGATGGTGCACATTACATCGAACCTGTCCGAAATTAAGAAAGTGTCGTCATCTCTCTAATAAAAATGTTTTGCCAAGATTAATGAAAATCTGCCAAAGAACTCCAAATATACAGAGACAGAAATAAAAAAACAAACTCCCACTAGGAGGCCCAGAGGAGTAGAGTTCATCCATCTGCAGTCAAGGTAATAGGATTGTGATATTACAAGGGATTTAGTACATAAAGCCTCAACTGCGAAAAACATGTCACTAGGGGAACCACTGTACAGTACTTTGATCCATCTGAAATTTTTTCAGATGGATTTAATCCACCTCACTTTTGCTGTTGTCAGTTGCAACAGGTCGGAGTGGTTTGGCGGATGGCAAAAAAATAAATAATAAATGATTAAAATGGCCTCTAGGTGGCGCAGAATCCATCGAATCCATCCCAATACGGAAAGGTGCATAATAGAAACTTGTTTTCCAAATTTCATGAAAGTCTGTCAAGGAACACTAAAGGGAGTACAGTCTTAGTCAGAGCCTCCAAAAAGCAATGAGCCATTGTCTCATTTTCCGGAAAAACCCTGCAAAAGTTCACAAATTCTTGCAAATGAATCATGGGCTGCAGCAATGGTTGCAAATAATACACATTTGCCACCAGGAACACCCAGTTGTCAGACCCATCCAAAAATCCCCAACAGCCCTGGAATTTTCATCAGAAACCCGTTTACTGCTGAGTTTCATAATGGTCCTTTGAGCAGTTTAGCGGATGCCAAAAACGGACTCAAAATAATAAATGTGTTCACTATGTGAAGCAGAGAATCCGTTCAAAAATGGAAAAGCATTGCTGTGTCCTTAACACATACCTATTTGCTAAATTTAACAAAAGTCCACCCGTGAATTACAAAGACACAGAGGCAAATAATAGGGGACACAGATGTAGTCAGTTTGGCTTGAAACCTGTTGTCAATCGTTATCATCTCCATAGGAGAATATCCAATAAATTTCACAAAAATTATTATAAAATTTGTTTTTTTTTTAAAAACAGCAAGTTGATGCTGTATCTCATTATAAATATCTTGGTGTTTTTATCACACCTAAACTATCATGGTCGAAAGCGACAAAAACTCTCTCTTGTCAAGCAAATAAAGCTGCATCACGTATTTTGAAACTACAGCGCAGATGTTGCGATATGCCCCCATCACTTGCCTTTCAGTTATTTGATAAACTGGTGTATCCAACATTGTGTTATGGTGCTGAGATTTGGGGTTTAAAAGAATACGAGTATTTAGAAAAAATTAATTTAAAATTTTGCAAATAGACCCTGGAACTAGACGGTTCTTGCTCTAACGCTGCATTATTGGGTGAATGTGGCAGATACCCTGTGTTTCTAAGAGAGAGCCTCTGGACAAGTCCCTCTTTGTTTAAATTTCATAGACTGCTATACATGTAATACCGATACCTCAGTTGTGAAATATGTATACTACGCATCTAAAAAACGGAACAGCTTGTGTATTGCTGACTAGTGTGCATAGCATTCCAATGATCTTGCTTGTTTGTTTGTTTGTTATACTTTGGGCTGATGGTCATGTGTACAAATAAATAAAGGAAAGATATCCATTAAATTTCACAAAAACTAATGTAAAATTTTTTACACTAAAATTGCCACTAGGGGGCAGAGTAGCAATTAGATCGGTCTGAAACTCATTGTCATCATCTTTTGGCTACACATCTGCCAATTGAAATTTCATTAGGACCTTGCAGCAGGTTTAATTAAAACATACAGCGGCAGATGCCGGACATCCAGACAGAGATGGCGGCAATATGCAGGTGAGTACACAAAAGAACGACTTAAGATAAAAGTCAACAAACTCTATAAATCGATTCACTTCTCTGCCCCGTGTGCAATTTAAATGCATGCACATGTACACTGTCTTACAACAAATATTTCATAATATCTCACCAGCTGATATGTTCCTGATAAGTGAGCCTACTCCCTGTGACACCCCTGACATGAACGCTCCAGGCCCCTGGGTTAGGCCACTGTATGGTAACCACAGCAGGTCCCCCACGCCTTGACTGACGTTACGCACCAAGCTGGTCGGGTTACCCAGGATCTCCAGGGAACCAACGACCCAACCTGAAACAGACATTTCAAGCATCAGCAACATTAGACAAATCCTATTTCTCCCTCATTGAGAAAACAACTACTTTTTGTCCAGTGTTTTTAATTTAAAAATACTTCAATTTTCATCGTTAACAAACAGAACACGACTTTTTTGACAAATCAATGAAAAAATGCAGTCGGCACTTATTTAGAAAACAGAATGATGATGGATTTTACTAATTCAGGCATTGTATGCTCAGTTTAATACAACGAACCATTTTCAGCTACGAGGGGGTAACTAGTCCCTATAGCGGCTTAGAATTCTGTGGACCAAAATCAATCATCTCCAGTGGGTGTTCACACACAATGGGCCCTTTGAAATTGACATACAAGGTCAGTGAATTGAAAGTAGTTCTTGTGAGACTCGCTTTTAGTCACACAGATATCCCAGTAGGCCTGTGTACATAGACACAGGTTAACAAAGGGTTTATGGTCCTGGCTTAGAAGATAATTGGTTCGTTACCCCATATGTTTTAAATAGCAAAGCCCTGAATGAACTCCATTACAGTTCACAGATATTCAAAGGCAATGCAGTGATTTCATGAACACTTTGTGACAATGCAAGATACACTGCCTCTAGACTTGCAAACCAGGACAAAACATGCGACACTGACTTGCCAACTAATTATTCATTTGATAATTATATTCTACCCACAATCTCCAGGCACTGTTCAACAACAGCAAACAAAAAGCCACAATATCATGCAATAGCCAATAATTTTGTAAAAATTTATTCCAAAGTAAACATCAAAATTAATATCCCACAAGACTTAGTTTAGTGTGACTTGTCTGATGTCTACCTCAACTCAAAGCTGAATGAGTCAGTGTTTCAGTTTAGTGACCTCTCCGCAGGATCTTTCATGTCATTGGCCTCGTGAAATATCAAAAAATGACATCTAATTTGCCATCATGACGGCAAAATTTACCATCAGAGTAACTTGTCATGCTGGAGAAAAAGTATTGCAACAATTTAACATTGATAGTAAAGCCCAACACAGACAAAGAGCTACACACCTCCAATGCAAGTGAGCTGAGCTCATAGCTCCAGTCTACACCAATATGAACTGTGGGTATTTTTCCTCACTAGGCTTGCTGGATTTCTTTTCATGCAATTACACTAGTTGGACACATTTCACTCTTGATAAGGCTATGTTTCGTCTTATAAAATACTAACAGATAATAATGACTTCATTATTTAATGTTTATGTGCAATGTAAAACAGCATCTCTCTGTAAACTAAATGATTACACTCTGGATCCAAGTACATAATAGTTAGTATAGAAAACTAGTTTAATAAAATCAGGTGACTTGGGACTTGCATTGGGTTAAACTGGGCCAACAAATCTTGAAATATTCAGATATGATTTGATCTAAGTAACTTTGAAGAAGGATAGGTAAGAGATGAGCGGACTGCCTCATGTGAACCATAGCCGAGTCGACAACTCATAACAATGAGCGGAATTACAACAATTGTAATAACCATACTCTACTCCGTTCAGACATTCTCACCGTAGCAGGTATGATTCATTTGAGGAAGGCACAACCCAGCTCATAGCTATCCATCTGCGCTGGTCCTAAAACTAGTCTTCAAAAATTTCTATCCATTCACTATACAGATGCCTGGACAGAGAAAAACATCAAGTGAAGTCTATGATAGACAGCATCAAATGTAGATAACTAAAAAGCAAGAATCAAAAACCAAAACAATCTCACCTGCCCTGTAGAGAGCCCCAGACACATAGTGCATGGTCACAGCCCTCAACAGCTGATCTGTTGTCGTCATCACGTTGTCATGGTGAAACCTTCCAAAAGTTAGGGGGGCATGGTCAGTTGCGATGAAAAGCTTGAGAGAAGCGTGCACACTCATGAGAACGGTCAACTGGTCAAAAGTGATGGACTTCAACTGGACAGGATGACATAATATACAAGCTGTATTAACAACCCTCGAAGGTAGGTGAGCTTGGCTACAGGCACTCTTCCTAGCAGACATTGGTACAGGAACTAAAGTTTCAATCTTTTTAAGAACAGCGTAAATGAACTTATCTTCAAAATATAGACAGAGTGGTCGACAGTTGACTGCAAAACTTTCTAATGAGCCAGAGTTCAGCATACACTGTACAGATAGCAATCCCTGAGATGAAGCCTGCTGGATGTGATCCCAGTCTACCTGGTAATTGAATGGCTGGAGTGAGGCTTGAGGTAGTAGCACCACAGGGAAATCAAAGTTCTCTCTACTAAACAGTTGGTTGTCCACCTGCAAGTGACTCATGGACACCATCACCATGGCAACATCAGGAGTGTGTGGCCGGTGAGCCATGACCAGGTCGCTGGCTGTCATGCGCACCACATCAAACATCTCCAACGGAATACTACACTCATCTTGTAGAATGAAGCATAGTGATTTGAAAGCGACCAGCACGGACAAGTTGAGTTTAGGTTCCTCTGCAGCTTTCTTCTTAACTTCTTCCTTTCCTGGTGATGCTGTATGTTGAGTGGTATCATCTCTTTCTGGAGTTGATCTGGGAGACTCTATCAGCACAGAAGTCTCCTTACCACCGATGCGACTCCTGATTTCCTTAGCAGACACCTCAGCTCGGCTGGCTGGCTCGATATGCACATGTTGACAGAAACCCTCGGTCCGTATATTTACTTGCACATCCACTGCAGCCGGTATATGAACAAACTGTGTCCTCTCACTGGTGACATCGATGCCCATGCTCCACGGATGCCGTGAACTTTGACCTGCCAAGGTCAGGTGAAGCTTGACCCCAGCTGAGGTCACGCTGAGTGTGGGGAATTGTGCTGTCACTGCGGGAAATGTGTAATGCACTGAACTGTGGGGGCAGAGCAGGGGGAGATCATTGAATAGTTCCATCTCCTCGTGGACAGATGTCTCCACTGCAAACAAATGCCAGAATTAGGTGTTGTTTAATGAAAAATGGGGATTTTCTCAGTTAGGCAATTCATGATAGAGAAATACTAGTCAGTTCTGTCTCTAAAAATATATTAAAACATGAGTGTCATCTTAATGTCCGTTTATGACAAGATACATAAGAGCACTTTACACTATCCAACAATCAAAGATTGTTTGTGTAGGAAATATCAATTAAAGAGGACATCTATGAAGCACTAAGCAGACACAGCATAATGTTACACACTCTGTGCAGTATCACCCATTGGTGTATGACATTATGTGTTTGGGGGTCATAATAGGCCAAACAAAGCAAAATTAGCTCTGGTCTTTACCCATACTCATTTTGAGACCTATGCACACCGATAAAAATGGAAAACAAAAAAGTCCACTCGCAACAATTTCAGCCAAGATTTCATGTTTTGTGAAAAGCTTCACTAGCGAATGTTTATTGTTTTGATCTTTGATGACTTTTGTTTGATTCTCTTTTGGTACATTCCATGAAAAGCCGTTACCATCATTTCAGAACTCCTGACTGCAAACTACATGAGAGTGCTGAAATTTTGACTTTTGATTTATTCCACTTACCACAGAATTGGTTTCAACGTGCTCCTTACTCAGATGGGAAGTGATTTCTACGTTTACAAAGAACTGGCAGTTTGTAATTCCTTGAAATGATTTCCAGTGCATAAAATGACACGTGACAACTGAAGTTGTAGAGCCTGGTCTCAAGTTATAATAACTATTGGTGCCTTCAAAGCCCAGAATCACCTCCATACTAAACAAACTTAAGGAGCAATGGACTGATTTCATAATCATGATAAGAGGTCTATTCACTAGCTGGTTTTTGTACGACAGTTGTGCAACATGCCTTGAAAACTACATTACTAATTTTGGTTTCAACCTAACAAGTAAGAAATTTAGACAGTGGTAGCCGAAAAAAATGAATCCTACCTGAGTAGTCTGTGATATTGGTTTGCCCAAAGTTCAGGGAGAATGGACAGTTGTTGTGGAGACACAATGAAGAGGTCGATTCCTCCTTGATGGTCAAGTATGTAATACCTTCGTGTTCTTGACAAACTAACAGAAATGGCACGGACCGCCAGTGACGGACACCCATCATAGGAACACTGAAGCAGGACCTGGTCGGCTTGTCACTGGTCATTACACGAACCACATGACTCCAGGCAAAGTCACAGTCGTCTGACTGGTCTCTTGAGTCAACTGAATTATGGACATCAGAGGACAGGGAGGAACCATGAGAAACAGCATGTGGTGAGCTCTCCTCAGCTGGAGGAGTTGAAGCAGATTTCTCTGTAACTGACTGCTCAGAGAATAACCGTTTACGAGCAGACGACGGGGCGTGTGGCTCCACCTCGAGACAGAACCGTACATAGTGAACACAGTCTTCAGACCAACTGGTGTTGAGATCAGCACTGGCTGACTGTGCTGGAGGAAGGCACCACATGGGCATTGGGTCAACCCTAGGCCTGCTTGACTTGGTCTTGTGTTGGGAAGATGAGAGTCCTAAAGGGAGGCTGGTGAAGCTGCTACTGACTGTTAGCTGAAAGTCAGACGATAGGCGTAATGTGTATACCTTAGCGCTAGTAAATGTATTATTTTAATAATATAATTACAGCTACAACTGAGAAAATATAATTCATCTGTTAAATTCTGAAGATGGAAACGTATTGTAACTAAATCTGCATTGACCAAGAAACAAGGCACATTATCTAAGCTGGGTACCTTTTCTTTTCCTTGCAACAAAACACAGTTTTGAACAAACAGTCTACGACAGGATTCCAGCGAGATGATAAACCTCTCTGAGATGGTTAGGACACGAAATGATGATGGGCCCACCTGCGATGATACGGTCAGGTAACACACCTGTAATCAAGAAAGCAGGATATCACCATAATTTCGGCAAACATTTGACTTTTTGTGAATGAAACAAAAACATGCAAATTTTGTTTCTTCATTCTGTTAGCATGCCTGTGATCATAAGTGTAGTTGAATTTTTGACAGCCGAGCTCTTGGGCTAAAAACGCCAACCTTTAAACGAAAATCCTAGACACACAAGAAACAGAATTTGCAAGCAATTTCCATGAAGAGTAACATTTTCTTGGAAAGAAACACAACTATGTGACTATGAACACCTTGACATTACTTTTTTTCATAGTTACACATATTATAGATTCCATGATCATGTAAGAACAGTCCTAGGTAACAAGGGCAACCTATCGCCTCCAACACTGAAGGATTATAATGAAGTTAGAAAACTTTTTCAACATTTTTTGACATCAGCGCAAAACTGAAAAGCATTCAATCAATATATTAAATAACAGCAACGCAGAGCGTTGAAATGCACTCACGAATGCACTGCATACGGTGTGCTTCTAGGGGTGTTTATTTAGAACATAAAAATGGCCACTAGATGAGGCAAAATACGTTGAATCCATCCAAAAACTGGAATGTGTCGTCAAACCTATTTACCAAATTTTATAGAAATCTGTCAAAGAACTCCTGAGAAACCGAGGAAAATGAAAAAAATGAAATTGCCACTAGGAGGCTATAGGCGCAAAAAACATAGTAACTGCCAATAAGAGGCGCCACAGTAGATGAAGTCATCAGAAAATCATCGTCAGACTTCCTCTTCATATTAGAAACATACATGCCAATTTCCACAATCATCCAGGCATAGAGTGGTTTGATTGACAGAGGGGCAGATGCCAAATGACAAGACTCTAAAACAGTTAAAAAATGGCCACTAGGTGGCGCAAAATACTGAAAACCAGAGGATGACTAATAGATGCCTACCTGCCAAATTGTATGAAAATCCCTAGAGGGCATTTGAAGATAGATGTAAAATTGAAAGTTGGCACTAGGGGGCACACTGGTCGGAGAGGTCAGAAATTTGTTGTCATTCGTTGTCAGCTTCATAGGAACGTATTCTGCCAAACCTCATCAACATCCTGTGAGGGTTTAGAAGATATAGCCGCGGACGCTGGACGCCTAGGCAGATGACTGCAATATGCGACCACATATAAATATGTGGCCGCATAATGACATTCTGCCAAAAACCTGAGTTTTGATTTTAGTCTATTTACTAATCCTAAACCTGTTCCTTAAGAGTTTACTAGGTATCACCTATAAATGTTCTTGCTAGAAATCACTAAAGTCACCAGCTGGGTCAAACAGTATTGACAGAACATGATGTCAAGTGATATCCAACCCTTATTCTTTGTCAGTCATTCCCAATCCCAGAAAGATCACACTGACACTGAGAAAGGAACAGTTAGAGAACCGATTTATAATCATGACAAGTGACCTAAATGCACATCTTTTTAATACAGGCAAATTAATTTTTAGAGCATTTTTCACCTTGTGTTGGTCTTTGATGTATATGGTGCAGTGAGTGTGACCAGTTTTGTACAGTAGTCCTTGAACACGAGGGAGGTACGTCCGATGAGAGGGGTCATCATGGGAAAGTTCAATTAACGGTGAACAATAGAGGTCACTGTTGACCACTAGCCCTAGCTGGAACTTCCCCTGCAAAAGAGACAAGACATTTGATAACTGAATCACAGAAGCAACGCACAAGTCTAGAACATCTATATTCAAAATTTAGACCATGTTAAAACATGCAAAAATCTGGAGCAACCTGCCGGCAGTTTTCTCCATGTTGTCTACCCTCTTGTACATTAGTTAAGTAAATTATCTTCAGTCATAGTATTGGTAAAAAATTGGCTTCCCAACTTTCACATTATATGTGCTAAAATCACTTTGAGTAACCAGACGATCATGGCAGCACATACAAATCAGGTCATTTACAAAACAATTTTACTCTAAAGTATATAAAGTAAATTTGATGAGACACAATTGATTACCATCATTCTGATGACAGCCACAGCTAGCGATAGTTGAAAAGTTCAAGTGCCCGCATATGTCTCATAAAATTCACCTGATACAATTAAACATTAATTTTTAATGACAAGATATATAATGTGTTCTACATTAGCTAACTGTGGCAATACCTCAAACATAAATACCTCTCAGTATCCTATTTCATATAATTGGTCCCTTTGATGACGTATTAGCAGTCTCTCCTTACACTTACCCGTCATAATGACACAAAAATACACCTCAAAGTAATCAGACAAAATACCATTTCCCACTCCCATTGATGGCAGCATTGAACAGTACGTGCTTACACATAAGTGTGGCAATGAAAGTGTGGAGTATTGATGACAAGATAGGTAATCTCGATGACAAAATGGGAAGTGGGTTCTGAAGTATCACAACAACCTTGATGCTTACGTGAGGAGATGGTTTAACATATTATTTATTTATCACAGAATTTAGCAGTCTATTTTCATGCTTACCTGAGGTAAAGATGGTACGTAATATTTCTTGCCTTTGACGATAGCATTAGGAAGCCCTTCCTGACAGAGGGTAATGTCCAGGTTAGTTTTGTTGACCATCAGATAGGGTGGGGCAGTCTCTATCAACAGTGTGTTGCAACCTGGCCACATCTGTCTGTAGTCCAGTGTGATGTCCATATTTGGTATGATGCTGCCCTCATGGCTGTCCATCAGGCCTTCAAGGTGTGGACTAGAAAAGGCCAGGACTAGTTGACAGCTTTAATTCACATTGAATTGCAACTACAATTTCATAAGTTTGACCACCCCTACCACAGCACTATCATGAAAAATAGAGTAATTATTTTAACTAGAAATTAGTCTTGTAATTCATTTCAGAACTCAACAGACAACATGATGAGATAGGGGGCAATTTGATTTAATAATTAAAAGCGAAATTCAGTAAATAAGAAAGCATGTGGTGACTACCAGACTGGTGTTCAATGAGGACTGGCTTTTTGAACACTTACGTAGAAATGACCACCAAAAGAAACAGATTCATTTACTCATTTCACAAGACTTACCCGACAACATCAAAGCCGTTATTAAACACTTCATTACACTTGTCTGCAGGCTTCTCCCACCTGTAGCACAGCTGTTCAAAGGACTGGTCACTGGTCAACTGACTACACTTGACCTGGCTTATGTGACCAGAGGTCAGCATGGCTGGGGGACTTTCCTCAGAGTTGACACTAAAATAAGAGATAACAACAAATAACCATACCACTCATTTCCCTTAAGCCAGTTTCCCATTGCTTAAACCAGAATAGAGAGCCATGACCTTAAGATAATTAAGACAGTCATATTACTGCAGTAGTAACTTGCTAGTGTTCACTCTGGACCTGACCAACATTCACCACACAGTAAATATTTAAGGTTAAACGGAACCACAGATGGCGCATGTATCAGACCATGTGGAACGAGTCCTGGATGAAGGCGAAGCGAAATGGGCCAAACGAGATGCTTGTTGAAGTTGCATTCTTAATGTTCAGGGGTTCCACTGGGTTTTTGAAAAGGTGGTTCGGTGAGAAATGTGACATGCAAAATTTTCCTCATTCAAATGGTTTAGTACTACAAACAAGTATAAGTACATAGAGTAGAGAGCAAATATACTATGGGGTTTATTATTTGAAGCACTTTACCAGAAAGGGCATCAATTATTTAATAAATGCCTCTAGGTGTCACTGGCAGTGTTAGTCATCCAAAACTTGACAGTATCTGTGTAACAGTTAACTTTTCCCATGGCCTTTTGTGATTGTGTGACTTGATTCATACCCGAAACAGATTCTGTGAAATATGATCGGGAACACATCAAAAGAATCTGGTTGTAGTAAAAAATATACAGGCTACTTCCACCATATTCGCTTCATACATGGAACTTTGTGACTTTAACTATGATGGACCTGGCATAACAGTACTTGTCAGAACTATCCACTGATTCATCTCATAAATGCAGATCACTTATACAAGAAAACTCACCTAGTTTGAAATGATATTGTATGGTCCCTGTCTCCCGGTATGCCAACAAGCTCTCTCTCAACTCCGAAACCTTCAACAGTAACTTGGTATGTGCTCTGTGTCCGTGGTGTTACAATGTTCATAAAGAGTGGAAATGGTAGGTAAGATTGCATCACAAACAAAGGTGTCAATAGGACCTGTAACCAAGATGCATGTTTATCATGGATGTAATCAATACCTTATTCTAAAACGACCAATTGAATGTGAACGGAAAAATGAAACTCAATAGTAAACATCTCAAAAAGTTTTTGATGGAGCATTCGTCAACTGAGAACTTGTCTAGTGTTTAGGGAACACTCAGTGCTTTAATTCACTGATTTGTTGCCCAGGTTTCTGGTTGTAGACAATACATGATGGAATAATGTTTATCAAGGTCAAGCTTTTCATTGAATAAATAAACGACTCCACGTTTTGAAATGGTGGAAGGAGTTTTGATCCATAGGGTACACAGAATTAGGCAGCTCATAAGGATTATTTTGAGCAATATATTAAATTACACGACCACTGGTATTTCTGTCCTCTGATTGGCTTAAACTTCCATGTAGTGTAACATTGGCCACCTTAAAGTGGAATGTCACTTTGATTTATGCCACCTGGACAACAGATGTCGCTATTTGCGATATGACCATTCAGGTGTAGAAACCAAAATCTCTGACCACAAAGCGAGTAGACACAGCTGGTACATCAGAATACAGTATCGAAAAACTAATCTAATAAGAGACGAAAAATCAGAGGAAAGAGGCATCACTTAATAATTAAAATTAAAACAAAATACTGATCCCCAGGGTCTATCAGATCATATGGACCAGGGGAGAGAGATATTGCTGATATCACCTTCGAGACTGCATTTTTATACTGCGTAATCATGCCAGACAGAAATTTTCCAGAAAAATGTTTGTAATATAGACAACCACTATGGCAGCCAAGATAATAGTCAGTGAAATTTTTCATTTATGAGAACCCTGTGATGGAGTTCTTAATTGTTACACACAAACCCAACTAAAACTTAGAAGAGACCTCTGGATTAATAAACTTGAGATACACACTGACCAGTATTTGTTGAACACCAGCCAGCTCTCGGGTCACAACGCTGCACCAAATATGAATGTAGGCACTCTTGCTACCGATTGGAATCTTGACTAATCGGTGGTCCTTGCCCTTTTCTCCTGCTATGGCGATTTCGTGGGACCATGGTTTCTTAATCCCCAGTAACCGCACTTTCAGTGACTCGATGTCTGCAGGATTGACCACATAACTTGCCACAGTCTGGCAGGAGCCCAGTACAGATGACCTTTCGTGACCCGAGGTCATTAGCTTGACCTCAAGATGTTGAGACAAGCGACTACTGACATACAGCTGTCCACTTATGGTGATCTACAAGATATTGCACTTTTATCTCAAATGGAAAATTATCTATAACACTAAAATGCAATTACACACCAGTCTCCAAGCCTACACTGTATTTCTATGAACAACTACTGAATTTATCAAATGGAATTCAAACAGTTGATTCAGCAGACTATATACTATCATGATGCAAACTTAAAGCAGAGGTACCCTGAAACAATGCAGGTAATAACTTCTGAGAATGCATTCATGATTATTTAATGATAAGTCATAATTTATCACAAAAAAAATTAAAATGTCACAGATGAGCCCCAATTGTCACCTCATTTTGGTGCTTTATACATGGCATGTTAAGTCGCACCAACAATGCTTTTGTCAAACATGTGAGACAATTATATTTATTGGCAAATTGTGAAAAATGAACGACCACTAAATGAAGCATACTATAAACTCAACAAAGCACTAACGACCTATTTGGTTCGTCAGCAAATTTTTCATAATGTCACAAAATTCTCAAAATGTCACAAAATTTCGGGTAAACAAGTTTTGTCACCAGAAAGTCATCATCATGTCGGAGGGAATCCATTCTCTGCAGTATGAGCAATTTAATTAGTTGAACCATATCAACAGTCAATGCCTTAAGCAGTCTTGCAGATTTTCAATGAATTTCTAGGTTTCATAGATAATACAAATTATACAAATTGTCATCGCTAAGTTGTGTTACTATTAATATTTTTAATTAGTTAGGGTACAAACATTACAATATTGTAGAAGTTAGTGTTTTGAAAATTTGATATTTTAGACCCACTTTCTGTTGTTTGCATACCTTTTACATAAGTCTAAATGAACCAGCTCATGCAAGGTACCTAAACTACACGGTCAACGGACTCATAAACACAGGCACGGACGCATGAACACGACTCACGGACCAGCAAACACCGTCCACTGACTCACAAACACGGGAACGGAATCACAAAACACGATCCACACACCCAAATACATGGGACACGGTCCCATATTCACGAGGAAACATGGTTAACGGACTGCCAAACACGGTTTACGGACAAAATGAAGATGTCAGCTGACCCAGGAAGCCAATGAGTCCGTGACTCGTGTTTGGCGGTCCGTTAACCGTGTTTCCTCGTGAATATGAGTCCGTGTCCCGTGTATTTGGGTGCGTGGATCGTGTTTTGTGAGTCCGTTCCCGTGTTTGTGAGTCAGTGGACGGTGTTTGCATGTCCGTGAGTCGTGTTCATGCGTCCATGCCTGTGTTTATGAGTCCGTTGACCGTGTAGTTTAGGTACCTTGTCATGGCTACGATTAAATGTAAAATTGAAAGTTCTGGCTTGAAAATAGTGTAAGCGAACCAGCGTTTAATAAGCAAGTGCCAGTTTTGCCCCAAAATGCCAGTTCCAATTGAATGTGAGATACCATGAATTTGATGAATTGCAAAAAATATCTCCATCTGTAACTACGCAAAATTTCAAAATTAAAACAAGTACAACCATTTCTACTGAAAGACATGCACACAAAGTTTACAAACAATTTGACAGCAGCAATGTTCACTATAATGAACATCTATCAGCCAGGTAGTTAAGTCACAATAAGGAAGCCAAATGAATAGGGTTAGAAGCTTGACTACATTTTAGCTTACGTCAAGCTGACTATGTGCTGGCAGTCAGAATAAGGCTTGCATCAAGGTTTGAGAACTTCTGTGAGTTAATGTGTAGTACTGGGAGTCAAAGCTCGCCCCACTGCTGTGTGTTTGTAACGATGCCTTACCTGCTTTTGGACATTAGAAATCTGGCGAACACTGATGAGCAAGGCTGACCGCTGCTGACCGCTGTCAATTACGCGGAGTGTTGTACCTTCATTGTCCAAGGAGAACGGATCAGACCACTTCCACCCCATGCCATCGACACATAAATGCAGTAACTAGAAAGAAATAATTTGGTAAATATCTAACATGTTATCAGCCAAGAACAACCACGCAAATCTTTAATATGCACAGAAAAAATGCATCAGATACAGCACAGATATAAGGGATCATCATTATTTAGAGACAGCAAACCTAAAAATTGCCTCTAGGGGGCACAAAGCAAGTCCTCGAAAAACTGCATTCCATGAACATCAATCAATCAGTTGGTAAATATCAGGGTGGACATCAAACTGAAACTGAGAAAAAATGGCGCAGCACTAGCAGCATTTGTCCGAAAATTAGAGAATGCAACTAAACATTATCTGCAATAAAAATATAAGTGCAACATTTCACAAATATTATTGAAACGGCTTGTCAGAGAGCCAAATGCCAAAAAACCAAAATAGCCACTAGGCATGCAGCAATACATAGATTAGAGTATTGACCGAGTGGTTTCCCATACCTTGTACAAACATAAATGCAAAGTAATTATATCTATTCTTCAACATTAGTTTCATAGGTAAAAAAAGCGGCTGAAAAAAATAAATTGCCACAAGGGGCATGGCAGTCACCAGATTTGTACGAAATTGTCAAGTACCTTGATATGAACTGTAACATTGACGCAGCTCTTAATTCTCAGAAAGGTATGATGCCTGAGCAAGTGACCAGTTCAGTAATCTAAAAATTTGATTATCACAGTCCATGGCAATGTACCAGGCTACCATAATTAATCAACAGCAGCTTGGTCACATCAATTCAATCATTATGATAGCCTCAAAACCTAAAGTCCACTGATGACTGGTTCACTTTTAGGATACAAGCCACACATTGCCAAACAACTGACGGCACCTGTTTCTTAGTATGGGTCCTCCAACTGTAGGGGGTCATTTCACGTGACTGTAACACAATATTCTCATCAGTGTCCACCTGACTGATATGTAGTGTCTCTTGGGTGTCATTACACACCACATAGTAGTTCACCAAGACTCGATCAGCATCACGATTGGACATCTGAAACGAATAGATAACCAATAGACTTCAAAGTCTGTGGCTAAAACATTAACCTTTTTAAGCAAAGTTAACAGCTTCATCAATCTGGCTTAATTTCACTTTTGACGTCATCAATATCATGATTATTATCATGATTATTATTATGATTATTATCATGATTATTATCATGATTATTATTATGATTATTATCTTTTCTAGATGTCTTCTCTTAATGACACATTTATTTGCCGTAAAATGCGACTAATTTACATACTAGAAGACACCAAAGCAAAATGATCACAAATAATTTCAGTTTAGACTGCCAGTTAAAACACACCCAAGTCACAGGTGAACCTCAGCTAGAGCTGAAAATTTATCCCCAAAACACTTACATTTCCTTCTAGCTGCAGAGCTTATTTCATTATGTCGCCACAATGCTTAAAAACGCCTCCCGAAAATTTTGTGAAAATTAATCCATCGTAACTTCTTGAATTCGTTAAGTTAATGTATTCTATACAGTCAAATAAAGGTTCAATGATAAGCTCCTTAAATGAAAGGTGTTTTACCTGTGACCAAGTCTGTATGGCTGAGTTCAGCGTGTGAACAGCATTCTGACCAACATGGATATCAACTGGTTCAAACACAGTCTTTGTGTCTATATTCTACAAGGAAATTTAAAAACTACCATATAAGGAATCATGCTACTGTGAAGGACATTTTTTTACCAATTTAACCTATTTCACTCGATATTCTGAAAGCTATTTTGAACTTTTACAGCAACTTTTTATAAAAATTGAAGTACAGCATAGTTTACTAAATAAATTTAGAACACAGCATGATCCACAGGTGAAATACTATTTTGTTAAATTTCTCCATAAAGTAAAGATAAGAAAAAAATCTCTGTTACTAGATAAGAATTATTCTGACACTGAGCAACCCACACGTGGCAAATAACCATCATGTGCGTGAGTGAACAGTTGACTCAATACTGTATTAGTCTTGTTTTTGACATTATTGCTCAAGTCTGATTGGAAATTTATTATGCACTGAGGCTGGGACAGTTATTAGAAACTATGGAAAAGCGAGAGATATTGGAGACTTGCTCAAGTTTTTGCTACTTCCTACACCGCACTTCCACCTTGAGGAATTGTAACGTCAATCACAAGAATCACAGTTTTGCAAAAATTGACTAAAAAGGCTCAAAATATTTCTTGTAGTAAGTAAAATATCTCAAATTTACCAATTTCAAAATGCCTTCAAAATGTACAATATTATTGAATAAAATTTACCTTTTAATTCAAAACAACCTTCAGGTAATCTTTTAAAATTAAAGTAAAGTTAACCTTCATTGATTCGCTCTCCACTAACTGCTTCAACAAACATTAAATTATTTAATTTATAACTAGCCTTAAATTTCTTTTATTTACCACATAGCATTAGGTCCAACATTTACTTACAATCCAGAGATAACCTACGGTGGACAAAAATTGGAAGGACTTCCTCGACCTATGCTTCTCTGTAGTGTTTTGACTAATAGTCCACGTGTAAACAGTTTGACAATGGAATTTAGAGTGCTTTCGTGCTGAGGAAAGTTTCTGGGCGAATTTTGTAGGGGTAGGCAACCTACTTAATATGATTTCTTTTTCAGACAGCATTGCCAAGCAGATAATCAGTTCATAAAGACATTACATCTTACCATATTAGTCAGGTCAGCCGACAGTGTCACCATGACATCAAAAGGGTCCACTAGGGGTTGCATCAGCAGGTAACGATATTCGACGATCTGGCAGCTAGCAGTCATAGACAGCTAAAGCATACAATAGACAATGCTACTGAATACTGGACTACGCACAATGTAAGCTTGGCAAAAGTAATCAGACAAAACATCCAGAATTCCCCAGTCATAATCATGGCCGCATACAAGTGAAATTTTCTGCCTCAGTAAAATGGCAAGTACAAGTCATTGTGCACATAACGGAATAGGCATTGACTCATACTAAGGAGTACTAGATGTCACAAGGTGAATTTAGTATTACCGTCCTGTACCTAAGGGTGGCTAAGGGGTGCAAAGGACACGAGACAGACCACAAATCCAGGTGAGGGGTTGGATTTATTTTCTAAACAGCGTGTGATTGCCCTTCATAAAAGTTACAAAAGGCACCGGCTAATGACAGTGGGCAGAATTGACGACAATCTAGAGGAGCACAAAGGCCCACTAATCCGGAGTTTCAAACATCTACTTCATTTCAACAGTTACAGGCTACTTACCAGATAGGCAATAAAAAAATTCATATTGGCAGTCAAGGACAACTGCAAGTTGTCACAATATGTTTTCTCAAATTATCATCACATGAAAACACCTGCACCAAGAACACAAACCATACCTCTGACTCAACTCTAACATTTGGCGTCGTCCACAGTGACGTGAAAAGATGAACACTGTCCAGGGTAACAGTCATGTATTCCTGACAGGAGGGTGTGGTCTGATCCAATATAAATGGCTGAAGTTGATCTGGGGTGCCTGGAGGGGACAGTGAGCAACGAGTGTTATTTTTGATGCAAAAATGGAAAATTTTAAAAACAATTCCTAATAGAGTTTTGGAGAATAGTGGATCAAGCGCACTATCTTGAAAGGTTCATGATATGAATACAATCATCCAGTTCTGAGATATAATGTTCCGAAGTTAGCTAAAGTTATGGTAATTAATGTCCTTAACGCTATTATCACATTGCAACAAAATGATAACAGGAAAAGCAACACTATCCACAAACAGTTGAAAAATTCTTCAAACCAATAGATCTACAGACGTTGACTTAGACATTAATTTTACGGACTGAGTTAGAGTCAAATATTTTAGAGACACATAAAATAATAGAATTATTCTTATCACAACATCCACACTTTTTACCTTTGCCGAGGTGTTGTACATGATTCTCCATGTGCAAGCTGACATGTCCGAAAGACAGAGACATCTGTAGGGCCGGGACAAGTTGAGGCACAAATCCAGAGTTGACTCGAGTACAAGCAGCAAGAGATACAGGAGATACAATGGGCAGAGACACCTTTTGACTGGAAACGGAATTACAAACAATTTCATGCCAGAACACGAATCAATAAAAAACTGATTGAAACTTGTATCAACAGAGCTATGCAAATTACCCAATGCCATGTTAAGAAGCAAGAAAGTTGTCAAATATACATCTTACATATCATGTACTCCAACCATGTAGTAAATAGATTGATCTTTGATAACTTTTATCTCAGTGAAGTCACTTTAGTACAACAGCTTTACCTGGCATCAACGGTTATATTAGACAAGATGGCAATTCTCCAGATCTCAGACACACTCCGGATCGTCTGCTTTGCTGAAAGGTCAGCAAGGTCAAGTGTAACGGCCTCAAACTCTGAGAAGGTGAAATGGGCGACGTCCACAAACACTTTACGCAAAACGTCCCAATATTGCAAGATGCCTTTCGGTTGAGTTTGTAACAACTGAAACAACAGGGTCAAATACACAGTGTCAATTTTCAATTATGACTTCACTGAGCCTTTCACAACTTTGTAAGGCATATTCTTTTCCGTCATTCGACTTATCATAAATACCCGTCATTCAAACTTGACAAATTTCATTATTTTGTAATCCGCGAAAAGAATTAATTTGACAATGAATGCTTTTTTCAATGAAATAACAAAACCTGATGGCTGACCCTACCCATTTCAGAAGGAGGGTCAGTTAGGGTAGACAGCAGTTACACTTTATTGTCTTATTGAAAAGAGTAAAATTTTTACTATTATAAGTCACCTATTTCATTTCATTCTTATTGCAAATGAGCCTAGCTTTCACTTAGCTAACTTGCTCAGTTCAATCTCAAATTTACAAATCGATGGTTCTTCCAGAGTCCACAGATCACTTTCAACCAACTTAAGAAACAAGTTTAAAGTTTTCTCCACTATTCACTGAATTTTAGGGCTTAGGAAAATCTTACGGACATAAAAATCAATTTTGATTCCTTCAAAGTTATCTTGTTACTGAATTTTTCTCAACTATTTTCTAATATCTTTTTCATCAAAAAGACAAATAAATTAATTTTATTGATGATTCTTTGATATGTCAGTTGTACAAAAATGAAGTTTGAAACAAAATGGAAGTTAATGCTTAATTCCCAACTGCCTCAAATTTGGTCTATAAATTTTAGCTTCAGTTGATAATATGAAATGGCTTCAAACCCATTTGAAAAGAACACTTTTATCCACAAAATGCTTAATGTAAAATTGGAGACTCACATTCCCAAATGTTTCACCTTTTGTGGAAAAGAACCAAAGGATATCATCTATCTGTACTGGGCGTTTGAATCAGTACAAGTCACCCCTTTTGGTCTTTGTTGTTTCAAGAAAGTGAAGTTACCCATAAATTTCTCATGTTAGGATGTTACCTTTGACAAATTGTCAGACTCGAATGCACTGAATATAAGTTAGATAATGGCCTTGTGGTGTATACTTAAAACAGAAATTTTTGAGTATTTATACAAAAATACTTATTCCACCACAAAAATTGCATCAAAATAATTTTAACAGTAGATAGACTCCTATGAATCTTTTATTAGTTGATTAACTTAATAATAAATTAAGTTTTTAAGTCTTGTGAGGCCACTAGAGTGAGGCCACTTGAGTGAGTCTGGGTATACTGTCTTGTGTAAGAAACCTAACAATTTGCGCTATAATGCTTTATCTATCGGATGTGTATACATTAACAAAATAATATAAAAAAGTTTTTATCAACTTTATATAGTGCAAATTGGATTGACTTAGAATAAAAATTCAGAAAGCAAATAGTTTACTGCTATAAAGCCTGCTTTCAAAACAACAAGTCTACTACAAACCACCAATGAATGTATGTTAAATGACATGTTTCTGTCAATCTTCTTCACAGACTAATTCAAACATAAGTACCGTTTCAGTGCTCATGTTGAATGGTACAGGCATCACTGTTACCATGGATACGGCCCTGGACTCTGGATAACACCAAGTCATTGCACTGGTGTGACGGACAGTCTCAGAGCAGAAGACAATCTCCCCAGGATCCGGGAGCAAGTTGGGACAGTCTATCAATGAAAGGCAGAGATAAGTAAAAAAATGCAAGACTTTTAATAAGTAAACTAAATAATTATAAGTTATTAAACTTGTGTCATACAAAACTGCTTTAATGTTATAGGAAAAATTGCCTCTACTGTAAGTTGTTGTTATAAGCAATTTCTCAACTTATTTTTTAATCACTGACCAAACAAGTAACTTATCTGTATTGTGTTCACTACTAATCAAATGTTATTGATTAAGTAAAATGTGATGTACAGCAATGGGTGGCTGTAACTGAAAGTGGGTCATTAACTACAAACACCACTAGACGCACCTGAAACATATCTTTGTTATACCCTAAAAGGTTTTAATTAATTTAAACTAATCAAAAAGTGCACAATAATTACAAAAACTATTTGCTTGTGAGGGGTAATTATCAACATTTCCACAACAAAAAACCAAATGCTAGAGGCAGGATTACCAGACACACTCTATGCTAAACTGCTGTATATGAAAGACATCTAATGGGCACATCTTCAGGAAGTACTTGGTAATTGGGGTCAGGAATCGACTCAACAAGACAGTGTTTTGAGAATGTTGACAACATGGATAACCGGTATTGGTGTTTTCAGGGTAAAATTTTCTGTGATACCTAGAATTTGTGGTGGCCATTTAATTAAATTAAATGCACTTTCCAACCACATGCCATAATGCATTTGATACACTACTTATAACAGTAATGACTACTCCCTACTCACCATCGCCTGTAATGTATTCAAAGTTACCGGATCTCAAATCATCCGAGCTTTCAAAGTTTGAGACGCTTTCAAGACATTTCCGCTCAGTACTAGACGACTTGACCTTTGACTTTGACAACTGCTCTTTACTTGACTGAAAGAAAAGTTCATAGTACTCGACTCAAGTAAGGACTAAATGTTGATGCCGTGACAGTTCATAAAAAGGTGAAATAAATAACACCAGGAGCCGATTTCATGATGCCCAACTTAATAGTGAGTCCACATAATAAATATGTGGGCGCAAAATTACACACGTTGGATAATTGCGGCAGAAAATTATCCAGAACTGACAACAAGTTGGGAATGAGAACTAACAACTGGTAATTAAGTTCCATGGCAACTAAGAAGAGTGCTCATCCTGAGACAATAAAATAGTTTGAACTAGACTTTCTAAATCCAAGAAGAGCTCATCCACTACCTGAAGATATTTGCTTAAACACTCCATGATCAGTTGAAGACACATGACATGTTCGTGACCAAAGTGGATGGGCACACTCTGTGTTTCCATAGTAACCAGTGTCCGAGGTAACCAAACTGGGCCACTGTGAGCACACCAGTCAAAGGAGGTCAATAGGTCAACAGTGAGGGGACCAATGAGGTAATGAGAAGTTTTGTCAAATGTGGTCATCAGGGAAATGTCTCGAAGGTTGAAATATGTTGTAGCTGTTTTGCTAAAATCTGAAATTATAATTACAAACTAGTATTAAATATTCATAAATTCGAATCACTCGGTTCTCGGTTAGCTTGGAAGCAATTAATCAGAAACATTTACCAACTATGAGAAAATGCCAACTGTATT
This sequence comes from Phoronis australis, assembly GCA_002633005.1. Taxonomy (NCBI): domain Eukaryota; kingdom Metazoa; phylum Phoronida; family Phoronidae; genus Phoronis; species Phoronis australis. The sequence goes on along the minus strand of NMRA01000202.1, from coordinate 309,446 downwards.
TTTCTGTGACTGTTTTTAAAAAAATCGGAACTTTCCAATCAGCGATCAAAAGTACTTAGCTCAATTTAAGAAATAAAGAAATGTACCAATGACAAAAGATTTGAAACATTAATCATTAAGTGATTCAGTAAAACACAATATGTTTTAGAAATTTATTGACATGTCAATCCCCTGCTTAGCTGGTATGGCTCACCTTTGACTCCACGGTCAGTCAATTCCATTTCCCCCTTGACACCAGCCCAGGTGAGGAGTAAACCTGCGTGTAATGAACTGAATACCGTACCAAAGCCGCAGGTAAACTCCACTGTACTAACAGTCAATCGCTGGAGTCTGGATGACACTGTTACTGGTGACCTCTGTGGGTGACTAGACATATCACCTGCAAAGGCAAGTAATAACTGAGAATTAAAACATATTGGTGATGTTTGCTTCAGATTCCACAACAGCTAAACATATTCCAAAAAACAGTCAAATATGGAGAATGGTAGCCCCCTAGTAATGGAGTTTTAGTCATATGGAATTTGGTTTTTGAGTTTTACTTCACGAGGTTTCAGGAGTTGATGTTGGTTTGTTTAGATGAGCAAATTCAAACTTGATTTCACCATCATTTCAAAGTGCATTCTTTTCACCAAAATTTCAGAATAAAAATTAAGATAGAGTTTCCAGTAGATGTCGCTGTGCTCAATGACAAATTTAACATTTACAGCCTAAGACATTAAATCATACTTCTATGTGTTTTCTGTTCCATATCCTCAGTACTTTTTGCGGCTAGAGACAGTTCTGAGATCAAGTGCTCAATCTGGTCAAGAGTGTCCAAATGCAGATTCACCCTCATAGGCCTCTCAACTTTGAGGCAGATGTCAGCTGAAAAGGATTGATCAATTGGGTCAAGGTCAAATGCAATCTGCCCATTAATTACCCTTGCGGTCAATATTAATTTCATTGATTGAATATTGCCACAACTGATGTGTTGACGGATAGAAGAAGCTTGATGCAATTACAGCTCAAAGTAGAGATTTGTGAGATATCCTTTCTCCTCGCCACCTGTCCACTGGAAAATGAAAGTGTTTCATCTGCTAAGTGAACAATCAATTTCCCATAATCCTTTGCACATGTGATGTCTCTCTCCATTCATAAAAAGGTTAATTGGAAATTGCTTTGAGACATTTTGTCAAAAATTATCTACTAACAAAATCTGACCACTATATTATGAAGGCATCGCGACTGATTTCAGTAACAAGAAAAATTTTTTATTCTTGGTTATTACCATTCCACTACATACATCAGAGTAACGCTTGAATACCACAAAGCAATTTGATCAATTTTTTAAATGTAGTTACAATATAATAAAAACATTAGGCCACACCTGGAGATGTTAAAAAGTCCTCAGCCGTCAGGGTACACAGTGCCGGAGGTATACCTGTCTTTGGGTGGGGTTCACCTGGGCGCGACTCCAGCAAGATGAGGTGAAAGTCTTGGCTGTCTGGGAGCAGTTTACACTGATCTGCAAAGTCCAGGTGCGCATAATCTGAGAGGCATAGGCACACATTCCGAGTGTAAGAAGTGGGACAATAAACAGGTAGATTTTTATTCACAGTGAAGTGAACAAAGGAACGTTCTGTCCTGAGAGACATTTGCCAGCAACAGATAAGGCAAGACTTATCTCATTGTAAAGACAGCTGGTTGACTCTCTGTAAGCATATACTGGATCGCATCAAAATTGTGACCAACTGGTTCCATGACTAGGCATCAGGCAAGTTTAGCTCTCATCTTCCTACCTCATCAAGTCATCTGCTTAATTTGAACAACTGGGCTTCCCAACTGCCCCCTTTCTAGTGTATACTAGCTGATTAAGCACTTTCATATTGACGTGGTAGTTATAGTTACCTACAGAGGTCCTAAATTTTGTGAACCAGTTTAATGCCAGTTATTGAATGGAGAAAACTGGTTCTCAAAATGTGGGACCCCTGAGAGTGACTATTACCAACCTGGTTATGGAGAATTGTGCCAACTGAAACTAAATGTTGTGGGCATCATCAACTCTGTAGCGCTTGTATGTCTATCTATGAACCAATATAGTACAAGTCTGTGGTGCACAAATTAAATTTTCATAACAAGTGAACAGCGATCTCGAACAAACTTTTATGATAATTATTTACATTTGAGAGCTTACCTCAACCACTCTATGGTTACCTAAAAATGACTGATTCACGAGTGAATCATTGATGTCAACAGGACGATGAATGATGCATGCCATGACTCAACAGGAATGTGACTCACCGTTCAAAACATAGCCAGGCTTGGCTCCTCTAAGTGCAGCGTTGAAACAGGACAGCTCCAAGGAATGATTCTCTTCAGAGTAATGCATAACAGTGTAGGGTTGGGAGAATAAAATGAAGAAAGCGGGCACCACCAACTGCTCCTTGAGCTTCTTATTGGGAGTCTGTCTGATGCTATCTAATGTAGATGCCTGGGAACTCACAGAGGCCTCGTAAGATCGCGACGACCTGGATGATGCAGACGAGTGGTGGAATGACTCATGAGAGTCTATACTAGCCGCATCGGAGCGGTGATCGTCCAAATTTGTCTCTCCTTTCCAATCCAGATCACTCTTCTTGCGAATTAGAGATACGTGCTTGTGCGAGCTTGTCTCAACATCTGCGTGGGTACTGGCAGTTTTGTCAAGAGACTGTTTCCTTTTATGGGAATATGTTGTCAGAGAAAGGTTCCGTGCGGTCAACAGGATGTCAAATGGCGTCAGACCATCTACTCCACCATTCCTACAACTGTTACCAGTTCTTTTCATAGATAGTTCACTCTCTATCCCACTGTCGTTCTTATGCAAGGCATCAGGCTGACAGCTTGCTCCTTGGTTCACTGGCACACCATGTGACTGCGAGGTCTCAGTCTTGACTTCAGGAAAATGATAGGAGTAAAGGTCACATAACAGATCCACTTGGTTTGTGCTGACGTACAGGTCAATGTCACTTGTAGCATTAACTTCAAGAGAGTAGCCACAGATAGGGATATCCTATATAATCGCAAATACATCAATTATAAGGTAATAAGAGATGAATTTATATAATGATTCTACATAAGTTCGGCAAGTAGACATTTCTAATGTCCTGCAGAGTTTAATACAGATAAGTTAAATCACACTGATCACTTTTATTGCTTCAGATTCCAGTCCTATATGACAAGTCTTTGATAGGTTTCGAACAGCATCATGAAAGACTTCAATATCCAGTTCATAGTGTCCAACAGAAAATTATCAGGTGCATTACAAGGAGTATTTGGATTTGAAATTATTCAATACTCAGTAATATTTAAGCAAGAAATCTCAGGCTCGTAAATTACAACTCAGTGACAAATCAACCCAAAAATTCTAAAGTACAACACAGTTTACCTGATATGGCCCACTTGTATTCTGAGGATGATAGACAAGAGCTGGTGCTGCATTTACACATAGGTCAAAACTGGAGACTATGGGGAACATCTCAGCTATGCCATAATCCCTGAAAAAAAGTAATTGGCCACACATTTTTCTCGCTGCTTTTTAAATGTCTAAAACAAAACAAAACAAAGAAAAATTGTTACACTTAGTATATGATTTTCATTCCAATACACAGACCAATCTGTGGTGATGAAGATGGTGAACAAGAATGTCAAATGCTTTCACAAAGTCTAACAAAGTGAGTTGTTAAGCGCATTACCTGTATTCACACCACTTCACATGTAAATCAGTGTGAGCCAAATGTAATTTTTCCTCCCAGCATTAATTTCCAGATTTCTAACTACTACGAAACTTCTTAATTTTTTTCTTACTGCTTAGACATGTCTCGTAGGTTCCATTCAAGAGCTGGATTCTGAACACCATTCGATGATGAGTTAAGAAGAGGTCTCTGAACCATTTCTGCCCACATCCCTGAAAAATGAAAAGACAATTGTTGAAGTCAAGCTGATTACTTCCGTTATGTGTTATAAGTAATATTTTCAGTACATCAGGCAAAATTAAGCATGACTTCATAACAAAACCAATATGCATATTCTCATTTGCCATGTAACTAGTCTCTGATAAGCTTCATGATATCATTTGCTAAAGACAAATATAACTATGTTGTTAAGTTTAACACCCATACTCAACCTCACAATTACAACCATCTAATTTTCATAATTCAGCTACCAAAACATCCTGTGAATAACCATTCCCCTCATCTTTCATTTGTCTCCAGCACATGCAGTGACTAACAGAATGCAGCATATTAGGAGCTACAATTAGCTTGAATAGTTTCAATTGCCCATGCTTGGCTTCAGATCGATCAAGATTTTATTTCAAACTCCTTGGGCATTACCGCAGACAAGGTACCATAATTCAAAACCATTGCCTTGTTTTACTGCAAAAATAAATTAAAATAAATTGCAGTTTTAATGATTCAACTACTTAGCTTCACCTGTACACACAGCAAGAGCCTTAAAGTCCAATTGATACTGTCTGTCTTCCAATACACCTCCGGGCTGTGTTGTCAAGCCAGCCTGTTGTGCCTTAGAGTAGAGATCTTTGTTGAGCACCAGTCTAGGCAGAGGGTTGTCCACTTGTGATGTCAGAGACAGCTGTAGACACTGTAGCATGACCATATCATGATCTTGTGTAGAGTGTGATGTAGACGTGTCCTCACCAGCTGTATCAACAGCAGACGTCTGTACAGTGGATGTGTCCATGTCTTCGAACACATTATGTGTATCTGATGTATCATTGTCCATGTCTTCACTTTGTTTTCCAGTGTCACCAGTATCGTTCACAAACTTGGTTCGATCACAAGGGAGAAACAGGCGGAAATTCTTCGCATTCAGGTACATCAGTGGAAGTGTATTTGATTTGAATAATGGCCTTAATGCCCTTGGTTCCGCAGCCTGTTTTAAAAGTCCTGACTTCGCATCACTCTTCTCTCGGGTTTTCTGCATTTGACCAAGTTTGACCAGTGATCGAGAAAACGTATCTACTGAGCTCATGATCGTAGGGACGTCCAATACAATATCACAAGGTTGTAGATTCAAACACAACTCGTGCACATACCGTTTCGAGTTCTCATCCAAACTTGAGCTCAGCGGATCATAACTCGAAATACCGAGGTGTTTATACTTCGTCTGGACATTTCTCTGTAATGCCCTAGTGAAGGTCACGGACAGGAAGCCATGCTCCTTGATGTGTTGATACACAGCTTCCTCATTCATACCAAACATGTTTACTATGGGCGTATTATTGGTTGACCACAGCTTGTTGGTGACGATCTGAAACCTGCGACTGATCCTGTCTGAAGCACACAGTGTCACACCCTCCCAAGGACCAGGCACCCAACACCCAGCGCTGCAAAACAAGGTCAAAGTAACAAGTAGCAAGCATGTACCTCACATGACATACTTGGGCTCATGCAACTACGGTGCTATATCTCAAAGAAAAAGTTTTGTCTAAAAATATTTTTGTTTCACACATAATTTACAGGCAGAGACAGGATTCTAAGATAGGATGTGTTGGGTCTTATGTCCATTTCAATTATTGCTTTAAATTCAGAATGCATCACGTTCTGAACTATTTTTTAATGAATACGTCAACTTTCCCTCAGTACATACTATTGCAAACGCTATCTCATTGGTTTACTCATTTGGTTTCACGTCCACGTGTTTGAGCACAAATTTGAGTAAAGGAAAACCTTCACATAACGTGGATGGGCCAAGGTACAATAACTTGGTGTCAAGTGTTTTTTAACCAAAACTGTCAGTATTCTGCAACAGGATGTACTGTACGGTTAATTGTGAGAAATGAGGAAACAAGAAATATGTTGGTTAGATACCAATAGTGATGCATGAAAAAAGTAATACATTCCGTGAGAGAAGGATCATGGTTTATAACATCCCCAATTAATGAAAACGCCTTTGCAGTGCTGAAAAAATATAACAATTATCTGTAATTACCTTTTGACGTAATTCATCACACTGACCATTCCAACTTTAGATTTGACTTTAGCATAGACTCTGTGTACATCGATGAATGTGGTGACATCCTCCAACTCTGTACACAGCATAGCTTCTACAGGTAACACACCATACAAATATGTGACTTTTCCACAAAACTGAACGGCGGATTACGTAAAATGTCTTCACAAGAATGTTCATCTAGCACACTGTGCAAGCAGTAAATTATTCTCTAGACTTTTATTAGACATGATTCCGCCGAACGGCATTTTATTTCCAACTACAGACTAGTGAGACTTTTTAACCATGACCGGGTAACATTAGATGTAAAGCAAGGAGCCCGAGTGCTTTTGAATTCACATTGAATATAATCTGACAAGAACATGTAGTGCAGCCTTGACATTTCCTGGTCAGTAACCATGCCCTAGACTTTGAGGAAAACGGCAGAAACTATTAAAGAGGACATTGAATCCCAAACTGTTTCCCATGTCAGAAGGAAGCTACAGGACATGACTTACCCTGATTAGGTGATTTCCAACAATACATTTTCAAGGTGACCTTGGGGAATGTCCACTGAATCCAGAGAGACAACTCAGGAGTTTTCTTTGCAACTTCGGTTTCATTCTTGGCATCAACTATAGGCGACACTTCTCTAGATGCCTGAAAAGTTTCAAACGCCGTGTCTGGCTCAGTCAACGTCGGTGTCTTGATCTCTTGCTTTATCTCACACAGTTGTGGAATGCCACTGGAGTCCCGTTCACACTCCTGTTGCTTAGTCAGGATACGTCTTACCGACATCAGTACATTGACTAGCTCTACTAAGACTTCACACACCAGAGATATCTGAAAACATACACCCATAATCAGGTCAAACCGAAACCTAGATATTGCACATATTCATAAGTCCAGAGATCATTCCAAACTAAAAACTTTTTAATAGGTGAAAATTCCAAAATTCTAAATATTTTTAGAATCGGAAAATGAAAGAGATTAAAAGATTTTAGCTTTGCGATCACTCACATATCCTTGAATATAAATTATTTGATTGAAGTCATATTTATTCAAGACAACCGAATATTAGAATTTAGTCAACAAGGCAAAATTACTTATAATGCACACAACGGTTAGATTAGATGACCTCAAAGCATGTACTTCTTAAACGGGGCCTACATAAAGACAATAACAAAAACCAATTTTAATACAAGAGAATTGTTATAATCCTCAGTTCCAGAAATGATTCAGTAGTATTTTTCATATTACACACCTGTTCATTAGAACATCTGAGCTGAACAGCATCCATATCAGTGTGAATACACAGATTGAGAGCTGTGAAGTCAGCATGTGAATCTTGTTTGTTGGTGATGGCCACTGTGGAAGTGACACCTAGTGGTGTGACCAGGTAATGGCAGATTGACTTGGAATGCAATGTGTAGACGGAGAAATTCTTAATGTTGAGAGACCAAGGAAGGCGTTCTGCAAATTAGCAAATTGCATTTCATTCAGGGTTATGTTCTATTTAAATTAAAATGCAAATTCTAAAGCTAATAAATGTAATCCAAACATCTTTTAAACAGCATCTTTTTCCCTTTTACTCCAGACTTTTACTTTCTCCTGTTCATTATCAATTAACTGTTAACTGAGAATACTCATTAAAATTGATTTAACAATAAAAATATAAAACATAATTAGTTAACAGTTGTAGTCAAACTGATGCAACCCTAGACAGTTGGACAAAATAAGTCTGAGAATTCTTACAAAAAGAAGCATCTGTTTGACAAAAAAATTCTAAGAAAATTGCAAAACAAGAAGTGGTGAGATGCAAAAAAGTACAGCATGGTCAACAATGATTCACAGATTAAAGTTGAAACTAACCACACAATCACTGAGCATGATGTGCAGAAACAACACAAGAGTAAAAGGGTTTCACACCTTTCTATGTGCTGTCAATCAATTTGGACAAATCTAAACTGTCCCTTTATCTGTTAATTGTTGGACCCCCTGATCACAATCCTGAATCCATAAACACTGCGACACAGTAGAATGCTTACCAATATGACTAAAAGTTTCACCCATCTTAACTGGTATATCCTGTAAGGGGGACATAGGTTTATGTCCAGCACTGTGAACCACCACAGTGGGTAGATTGACCACCAACATCGGAGGGCAGTCACCTTTCTGGTATTCAGACTGGACTCTAGTCAAGAGGTTAGATGTACTTGAGTGACAGAGAGACTTGCTGGGCAGTACTATCACACTCGACTTGACCTCCACCTAAAAAAACAAAATCCGTTAATTTCAGGAGCATTCTGAAGCATAGAAGTCCATCTCAGTCACTTACAGTGCCTTTTGTGAGCATCGCCTTACACAGATTAAGTTCAAAACTGACTGAAACCTTGGTCTTGGTAGTCCTACTAACCAGATGGAAGCAAAGGGCAGTGAGATAGGCCTGGAGAAATGCGATTCATGAGGATGTGCTAATTTCTTCCTATGACTAAACAAAACCTGACATATTCTACTTAAATATGAAGTAAAGTGCCGTCCTAACACAGACTTACCCTTTGAACAAGTTACTCCTGAAACGAGTTGTAACTAGGTTTGGAGGCTGTGTGAACACTATTTAAACTTAGTGCAACTAGCCTAAGGGTAACTTGTTCTAGGGTAACTTGTGCCACTTCTAATGACTGTGTGGCCGCAAACCTGGGGCAACTCGGAGGTAATTATCAGCTGGTATTATATATAGACGGGTCTTCTTTTGCACACCGTATTCACATCAGCTGTCTCTTATCGTGCACAGAGAGACAACTTCCGCCTTACCTTAGTTATCAGATATGTGTGTGTGAGAATGCCCCACTTAAAAGGGGGCAAGTTGCATTAATGCAATTTGTTCTAGGGCAAGTCTGTGTGTGGATCATACTTTACACGGAGATGAATGATTTGAGGAGCAAATAGTTTACACAATGCAGAAGAATCTGATCCTACAATATTTCAAAGACATCAGAAAATTGTAACAAGAAATTACAACAAAAACAATTATATCAACTACAAATACTTGAACGAGAAGGAAATGTCAGACCCACCTGGACATGCAAATGCCTGATCATATTGTAAAGGTCAGCTGCCTTCTCAGACAATTTCTTGTTGGCCATTTTGTTGACCTGCTTATCACTTAGTGACTGTTGTCTGGAAACCGTCTCCGCGACCGTGGGTTTGTGTGACTTTGACACCGATTGTGACCGAGTTTGTGTTGCTGATGGCTGGGTCACTGTACTTGCAGACTTTGTCGAACCAGCTTGTCGTACAAAGAGACATTTACGCTTACTACACAGATTCACAACAACTTTTTACTGGCTGGATAATACAATAATATTATAGTTATTTTTAGAACAGAAAATAAAACTACGACAGTATGAGATTTAAAAAATACTCTATATTTACAGCAATAGTACTGTTATTGAATTTGAAGCCAAAGATCCAAGGTGTTTTATTATGGACTAATTCAAATATTTCATATTTCCTTGAATGACTGACCTTTTGAAATCCTAAACTCAATACACAATTTTGGAATGTGTTGTATTTTTGGAAACTAACATTCAACAACTAAAAGGAAATCATATTGTACAGACCTTCAGGTATCACAGGAAGTGCTGCGTGCGCCACCTGATGGTCAATGCTGTAAGTTGTCTTGGGATGCCTGACACTTGGCTCATACAACAACCAGTCATGGAGGGCGGGGTCAAGGAGGCAACCAACACCTTCTACAGACAGGAAGGCTATAGCAGGAACTGGAACGATACAATAAAGAATGAAACAAGATTTAAAGATTTTGTAAATTTGACTGTTCAATAAAAGCAATTAGTGCATATTGATGCATCTGCGTTCAATGGATATTGAAATTCACATTAAATCAGTAAATTATGAGACAAAAAATCTAGACAAAAGTGACTTTTTAAAAGACTTAAGTTTGAATCAAGGTCCTACATAACAAAAAGTCACTTTTCCTGAAACAGACCCCACAGTTGAGAACCCACACGACCCCGAGACCCCTCAGTTGAGAACCCACATGACCCTGATGGGAGTTCTCAATAACATTTTATACTTTGTTTAATAAGACAGTATTCATCTCTCATCAATGCTAACTCAGTTAACTAAGTTCTTTTCTCAATTTAGCCAAATTTCTTTCCACAACTGACAGAAGGCGCGAGTTGTACATGCTTGACATCATGTTGTGTACGGTCGGCACAATGGACCAAACTTGGCTGTATTCTCCAGTTTGGAACATTGAAAAATTATTTTGTTCAAGGTTGGGCTGGTGCCAAAATTTAGAAATAAGCAAAATTGTCCCTAACAAATTAAAGAATCATGAGAAAGACCAATTTTGTATTGGCTGCTTTTTCGACGGTTTTTGTAGAGACAAAATTCAGCGTCTCATATCTGAGAAATATGATGTACGCCAAAATGACTCATGTATCAATCCTCAGAATCAAGAAAATTCAATTGTCTTGAATTTCAGTATCACAAATTCTTGAGACAGTCTCAAACTGGAAAAGTTTAACCGCACTAACAGTAAACATGGCAGCTATGAAATAGTCAAACACTCTCATTGGCATCTGAAATTCTAATGAAATTTACTCTGACCAGCAAAAATCTAGACGTAATGCTTAACATTTTGAAAGACCTAAACTGCATCTTTCACGGATCAATATCCTGTAAAACTCATTGAAATTGTTCTTTTAGAAAAAATGTGGTGAAACCCATGATTTGTACAATACCTGCCCACAACAATTGTGCTTGGACATCATGCCCAGCTATTCCAAAAGCTTAATAATGAAGATGTACCAAGCCCATTTACCGATGGGTTGGCAGAAACACATAGAATTACTCAGCCACGAAGAGTGGGTATTATGTTCGTGCAGACTTACCTGAAGGATTGTTGTGAACTTTGGGTATCTGGAATGTGAAGTTAAGGAGATCCTCATCCAGTGATCTAGGTGAGTTTGCGCTGCCATCGAACGCTGTTTTGTTGACACAGTCAGACGTGCTCATAGGACCTTGAACTATGGGGACCACATGGTCTGTACCATCAACTAACAGACAAACAGGTAAAATGAGATGAGATATGGAGGCTCATTAAACTTTATTGCAAACAATCCACATCATTCTTTACAGTTCATGTAGTTAATAGAGATTGGTAAAAATAATAAAAGCTCAAATATGAGACGAGATTGGGTTCTAAAGTTCAAGAACGAGGATCATTTCATGAAAAGTGGTTAAAGAGTCAAGACCAAACATTTGTCTAAGTCGAGAACAGAATTTGGGCTAAAAGAAGACTGAAGAAAAATTTGTAGCAGACCGTTTCATGGACACAAAGTAACTAACACTGAAAGTGAGTTGGTTTTCACCAAAGGGGAGCCCATTAACTACTCTTTCACCATCTGTTACAAATTCACAAGACTAAGCCAGGCGATGTACACAATGAGGTTTCAAGAACATACTAAACATAGATTTATTTATAACATTTTGTAGACATAAGACTGTATCTACGTCATAAGACAATGCGATTATGGCTGAAAATATTCGCCCTTAAGCCTACTCCATCACAAGCTAATGTTTGGTCTTAGCTTAGGACAATTTGAGTCTTAATATTGGTCTTAAGAAACTTAGCGAAATGGTGCTGAGACAGATTGGTCTTAACTTGTTTAAACGAAATGGACTCCAGGACGCCAAACAGTCACACACTCTATTGGAACAAAATGGAAATCAATCTTGCTTAAAATACAACCAACCCCTTCTCTACAAAATGCAGTCCATTCAAAAGGAAGTATCTCGTTTCAGATGAATACATGGGATTGGTTGGAACATGAGATTTGTCAAGGAAAGTTTGACAACATTTTGGACGGAGAGGGCAGGGAGGGCTGGCAAAGTTTGTTACAGTCGAAATGACAAGTGAGTGAAAGTGGTATTCGGCTGCTTTTGAGTGAAAAGGGGCATTTTGTTGACTGAGTTTCTGACTTGTAGCTAAAGCTGAATTTCGTACAATGCATACATGTGTCATTTTGAAGCGTTTTCATGAACCACTCATAGTTTCAATGTTCTTGTTGATAATAATTAATTCAAAATAGAATCTTTTCATGACAGGAAATAGTACGAGACCAATCAGAGTAAAAGGTCCAACAATTGTTTTTTAGAGCCCGTTAAACAGGCGGAATGGAGCTTCAACAAAAACAATGACAAAGTAACGTTTACAACTCCGTCAGCAAACGTGACTCCTGCAAAAAATCTTTGACATAGGGTGAGTTTTCTTGAGTTGTCAAATATGGTGATATAACGAAAGCATGAAAATTTTGAGACATCCAGTTGAGAAAACAGATCAAGTCGCTAATTTTTGTTACTTTTTATTCCAGTATTAGGCTCAATCTTGATCTATGGTCACCGTGGTATAACATGACATACAATTCCAGTAAAGGCTTCCACTGAAATTACCAGCCACTGAATACTACTTACCAATAGTCATGAGTGACACTTTCATATCTGCCAGTATCCCAGTGTAAGAGACCAGTGAGTCATTGGACACTGCCTTTACCTCAACTCCATTCACTGAAGCCTCTAACAATGGCTGACCATGAGGGAAGGAGCTACCTGCGTAACAACGGCAACAATATTTGTCTCTGCAGCTCTGGCAAATCATCCACCAATACTTTTGAACACATCTCCGTAAACAACATGGTTTCGGGCCATTCGCATCCACAACTAGACACATCTCATCATTGAGTGCATAGTGATAAATGTCAAACAGGTGACCCCCAAATGCCGGCAATAGTTAGATATATATTGAGAACCAGTTTGATGCCCCTTATTCAGTGGAGAAAATTGGTTCTCAAAATGCGGGCATGTCATGTCCGACTATTACCCAAATTTCTAAAGAACATTCTGCGGATGGTGGTTGTACATTACACACTATAAGTAGTTTGACAAAATACCATTTCCCACTCATGAGGAGTCACCATACATCATGAGGGGTCACCATATATCATGAGGGGTCACCATACATCATGAGGGAATTCCCTACATCATGGGGGTCACCATACATCATGAGGGGTCACCATACATCATGAGGGGAGGAGGCAGTGTGGCCTGGTTGATAAGTGCCCGCTTTCTTTACTCGAGGTCGTGGGTTCAAGTCCCACCAGGTCACACTGCTAAACCCCTGAGCCAGGTTTCTAGCTCCTCAGCTCGGTTTTAACCATATATCAATAAAGCATAAACATATTTCCAGGTGATCAGTGCAATGGGCCCACATGCGAGGCCTGCGCACGTCTGGTACAACGTGTATCAGACCGCNCCTAAGGGGTCACCATACATGCTGATGGGACACCATACATCATGAGGGGTCAACATACATCATGAGGGGTCACCCTACATCATGACAGGTCACCATACATCGTGAGGGGTCACTACACATCGTGAGGGGTCACCATACATCGTGAGGGGTCACCCTACATCATGACGGGTCATTATAAATAGTTATTCTGATGGTGGATTTCACTTGCACTCAGCTGTCGTGAAGGGGAATTCCACTTAAGCTCATCAGTCATGAGAGGGAATTCTCAGTCATTTTATCCGGTCTTGTCATGTATTGTTGAACCGCTTTGCTAGCTGGCTCTCCTTGAAGTAATTCAGATGTCCAGATGTCCAGATGTCGCCTCATATTGCCACCCATTCCACAAAGTATTTGTGACACGTACCTCCAAGTACCTCCAAGTACCTCCAAGGCAGTAATTAACACAATGTTCTAAATTCATATAGAAAAGATTTTCTCAAAAACTTGAAAGACAATCATATAACGCTTGGCATTGAAATGCCAATTGTCTTACTTGATGGTTTAAAGACATCGTCAAGCAGAGTCGTGTCTCGTATCTCAACCGTAGTAGATCGTATCCAGCTGTCAACAATGTGTTGAGCTAACATCAGCTGGGACCTGGTACAGTTCAGTACAATGCTGGGCAGTTCATAAGTCGCCTCAGATTTGATCAGCTCAAACTTTGTCCTTTAAAAAATAAAATACATTATTGCTTAGTACAGCCAAAAGGATTCAAACAAAATGACCTAGAAACCCCTGTTATTGTGCCTGAGCAGAAACTGAATTCATTGTTAGAGTAGTCTCCCCTGATGACCAAGAATGAAGGGGAATTACCAGGAAAGGTGGCTAAGCGATTTTGTAATTAGAAGTTTGGTTTAAATAGAATTTAATAGGTATTACCAGTCATTTTTAATGTTGACAGAAACAGCCATCATGACGGAGAACCAGTTTTCTGTCTGATCACCTTTGTCTTATACCAACAAGCCTCTGTTACAAACATTAACAAATTATAAAATTAATATGAAATGCAGTCATTCAAAAAGTTTAATGCGTAACTGTATTGGGCAAATGTGCCCACGTGTGGAAATTGATTGTGATTATACTGTTGACCAAAACGTTTCATATACAGTATGTCCCACAAAAAGACTACATGGTTGATACTTCAAACATCAAGCAAATTACAATATTACAACTGATTCATTTTTTGACAAATGAATGGAAAGCAAAGTCCATACAAACCAGTGACTGTGATTTATGCATGTCCGGATCACAACTCGTACAAAATTGCTCAGCTTTTAGAGCGGAATGAAACCATTTTTGATGTTGCGTTTAGTAAAAAAATAAAATGCAGATACCTAGTAATCTTGGAGAGGCATTTTCTCTGTGCAAATTATTGTTCCATTGGTGCGTATTTACTATCCATGGAACAGTGGAACATGATCTAGATGGTCCAAAAAAGCCCGCATCTTAAATAATTAGTATTCACTTTACAGAGCAAACATAATGTCTAGTTAATCACTACTTATTACAGCCTATGTAGAACATTCATGTTTGCTCAATAGAAGTGAATGCAGGGCCCAGTCTCTAATCTTTTTACTAGAAATGGAGCTCGAAATTATGTTTGGCATTTTCTACAAACTCTATTTTTGTGGAAACTCAGGATAAGCATCTATTATACTGTGCTCGAGTACATAATGACTTAAGTGGATAATTTTTTAGTCCTAGTTTGCAGCTGATAAACCCAACATTAAGGTTACAAGTTCGAGTTTGAACTCGAATTTTGAGTTTTTACTCGAGTTTGTAAGCACGAATATAAGGGTCATCAAATGCAAAGCAACTTGGACAAGAAACTGATATGTGTAAACTATAATGTATTTGAGCACAGTCTTATATTGAGTTTGCACAAAAGTAGCAGACAAATTGCCAAAAACAATTTCAAGTTCATTTCGAGTACAAAGATTAAGATTCTGGGCTCAGAACTAATAAAGATGCAGGCCTTTTTCTTGACCGTTTACCTCACTTTCCATTGTTCCATGGACTTATTACACGCCAAAGAAACTGTAATTAACGCTGACAGAAAAATGTTTCTAAAAGATAATCAGGAACATATTACCTCTCAGTAAACACATTAATGTGGTTTACTAACAGTGATATCACAAAATGAACTTTGCTTTCCCATTTAAATGTGACACTGACCAGTAGACAGGGAGTAGTAGAGTGCGGACGTAATACGCAGCACTGCAAGGCTGAAGAAGCGAGAGAGGAGTGGGTGATGTCTCTGCACCATCAAAGCACAACAGACCAGTTTGTAGACTGAACACCTGCAAGAGAACAAAATGCTATCAGCAATCAAACAAGCAGACATGGTCCTGGCATCAACATTGCAATGCCGTGCTCCTGTCTCTAAAGAGTTCAAGACATAGGGAGAATTGAGAGTTTGTTACAGGACTCATATGCAGTCATTTTATGTTAATCAGCAAATTGAACATGAGTACTAAAAGTGGTGGTATTTGTTGAATTAAAATGTTCAATAATCAGACACGAGCAGACAAACCTTGATGTTCTGATGTGAGTGGCAGTGATGTAAGAGATTGCCAGAGGGCGCTGGCATCTTGCTGACCATTTTCACCAGTTTGCGAGCATACATTGGCTTAGTAACCTGCATGTCGAACCGTTCCGCGTGAATCTGCAATGCTTGCAGACAGGTGTCACTAGCAGAGCTAGCGAGAGTCTGTGACTTGGAAGATAAACCCTTCAAATAAAGTGTTGCTCAGTTCAGTACAAAGTTGTAGAATGATACAAATGATACGCAACATGACCGAGGACGGATGTTCTTTACACTGACAAAATAGACTACACTTTGTACCACAGACTGAAGATACAAACTAGTGTTACAAAAATATTACATAAATGTAAAGTAGAAGAGAATGAAAATGTTTGAGAACTGTTAATAGAGCCATTTTATCAAAGGTGTGCATTACATCACAACAAAAACTGGCATAGCTTAGAGTTTCACAGGCAAGTATTTTGATAAAAGATATTGAACAATAATTAGCTTATGTAACAGAGCAAGTCTCCACTGAACCTCAAAATATGTATTTTCTCTCATCAGGCATTCGTTTCAGTTCAATTTGCACATGATAACGATCAACTTTCCATGAAAGCAAAAGAAGGGAAACACCCTTCTCCTAAGCCTGTCGCTAGCGAAGTGCCCGACACATACAGTCGCGCCCACATGCCCACGTAACAAAGGCGCACTGAGACGCAACAAAGACATTAGCATAAGAATAA
>NMRA01000202.1:264400-292359 GCA_002633005.1 Phoronis australis | reverse complement strand
TAAAATTGCCACTAGGGGGCACACCGGTAGTCGGATCCGTCCGAAAGTTCGCACATGCCGTCCCATTCATGAATGGAACATATGTGCCAAATTTCATGAACGTATGTCACAGGGTTTTGGAGATAGAGCAGCGGACGCCGGACGCCGGACGGACGCCGCCCGGACGGACGGACGGACAGAGATGACGGCATAATGCGTCCACATATAAATATGTGGGCGCATAATAAATGTAAAGTAGAAGAGAATGAAAATGTTTGAGAACTGTTAATAGAGCCATTTTATCAAAGGTGTGCATTACATCACAACAAAAACTGGCATAGCTTAGAGTTTCACAGGTAAGTATTTTGATAAAAGATATTGAACAATAATTAGCTTATGATCCAAGATGCTTGCTAAGTGATTAAGGATACATGTTAGTTTGTAATCCTTGTGCTTACAGCTGTCATAACTAGGACCAAATCTAAGACCTTTATAAAGCAGGTCATAAGTCATTCAAAATCACCCTTCTTACTTTTCGAGACTTGCTAGCCACTGGTCCCTTATTCTTACTGACGTCACAGTAGGGATGATCAGCCGACAGCACGTTTATGGTACAGTTAATTAAAGTCATGTGGAAGTTCTTTGTCGATACAAATGTCTCCATTGCCAGAATTTGACCACCAGATGGCACCGGTCGGGTTTCATCAACAATTTCTGTAAAATATTATGAGTTGAGAATATCAAAATAATTCGCCATGGACATCCTTAACATCATTAACTCTGACCATCCTCCACTCCTTTGAGATGGTCAGAAGGACTTGTCTGGTAAAAGTTTTCATTATCTTATGTGATGCAAATTAAAGTTCAGTAATATCAAAATTTTTATAAAATAGTATTAGTGTTCTGGTCGCACAAATAATATACAGTGGATCACATCAGAGGAAACAAACTTACTTTCAAATTAGGTCTTGACAGAGACATGTTCAGAAAATTAGCTCAGCCCATGCCTGTTCACACTGTTTGTCAGTTCAATGTTTGCTAAAACTGTCAATAAACCAAAGGATTTTGACGTATTGTTGTGTCAGGTAGGACAGCTTAACAATGAACCATAGTGAATTTATGTCAAAAATAGTTGAGCTGGGATGACAAGAAATGAAATGCTGTAGCTGACCGAATTGCACTGTCAAATGTTTGACCCAACATTTACCTGGCTTGGGTTTGCTGTAGGGTTCGTAGTCGTGGTTACCCCCACAAAAGGTCATTTTCTGTACTCTGTGTACCAGGCTACTGGTCACATTCACCTCGCCTGGGCCAATCAGGATCTTTGTTGAAGATATCTCCGGTGGCAACATCTTGGAGTCACTCTCACTGTCAGTACTGGACTTGCTGCTTGTGTCTAGAAGAAAACAAAAAACTCAAAAAACTGGTACGTATTAAATACATGCTAAAAAGGTCATAATTCAACCCATAATATTTAATCTCTGAAATAAATCTCTGTTCAGAAGACCATTCTGTAGGTCGTGATTTTGACCAAGATTTTCTAAAAGTAGAGAATCTTGCTAAAGCACAAACTTGCGCATCAAAAACATCAGTGCTCAATACAGGCAAGAATGCCTGTTCGGAAATGTGAGAGACAAAATAGTTGGCACTAGTATTCCCGGATTGGGCTCATGAAGAGTGACGACCAAAAAAAATGAAGCTCTGCTTGTCAATCATACAAGAGATACGAGTGACGTGAAGTTTCTACTCGTATTTTACTTATTTCCATTTAATTTTCGACCATTTAGTACTTGTTTACGTTAAGTCCTGAACATACAACATGTGGAAAGAAACATTGGGAAGAAACACATGCTCAGATGTTCTTTAGTAGCCAGAAGATTTAGAACACTAGATGAACGAGAAGTCAACCTACTGTCAACACAGATTACCCCTAGTTAACAGACAAAGATTGGATTAAGCACATTAATTTTCAAAACTATTTATTTAGTATAAATGAGTTACATTTTTATCAAATTACTTAGAAACCAACGGGCTATAAAAAGAAAGACAAAATTGAACCATAAAGTATATGTCGTGTATTAAATAATCACATATACCTGCAATGAAAACAATGTAATTTTCAAGAACTTTTTTTACTGAATTTTGATGTGCTTTGTATGTAGGCATATGAAACTCGGCTACTGATACAAGCATATTAAAAATAATGTGCACGGTCATCTTGAATGGATGAATTTAGTATAATTGATGTCACAATTTTGCAGTGGATAAGACATGCTTTATTTATATGGTATTATAAAAGCTTGCTCCTCAGATTTGCCCACGTTTTGTTTCGTGTATACTAATGTGTCTGCACCCTAAATCTGGAGCAACGAAGCTGCATATGTATGCATACTAGAAGTCATTTTCAAACAGATGAGTATTGACAAGTCCTGGAATCTATTGCTCTCATAGAAGCACTCCACTCTGGGAATTGTGGAAAAAATTATCTACACAAACAAGCAATCTGTGATCATGAAAAATAAAGCAAAGCCATTTACCTGACAACTCAGTCTGTTCCTGCATTAAGTAGAAATAGTCAAGGTAGAGGGCGCCCCATCTCCGAAGTGCATAGTTCTCTGTGTACATTTCACGGTGTTGTTCAGCGTCGAAGATGTACGCCGTCCGCTCTCCACGGTTCTCAGGACTCTTCATGTCAAACAAACAGTTGGCCATGAAGTCAGTTGGTTTATTGGTGCCAATACTTCCGCAGGTGGCAAAATGGCTGTCCTGTGAAATATGACAATGATTAATTGTTTTATTAGGAATTTATCAACTAGTATTAGTCAAGCATCTACATATTAACTAGTACATATTTTAATTCCATCAGTAAAGTATTTCTAAAAGAATAAAGCCTGTAGAATTTGATTTTTGACTTAATAGTTCAAGCCAGTCCACTATTAATTGGGACACATGACTATGTTTTTTAAATAAAATTTAGCAAAATAAGAAAATGTACATCAGCCTTATTCTATATCAAAACAAATGATTGTATCAAAGTTTATTTGATTTAACTGTTCAAGATGAAATCTCGAAAACACTGCCCAGTTCTTAAAATATGCACCCACATTCATACATGGGTGCATTATGCTGCCATTGGTGTCTGTCCATACGGCATTCAATTGACCATTTCTGAGATATGACGTTTGAGAATTCGTTAAATCTGGCCAATTTTGGAGGGTCCTACATGACCTTGATGTATTAGTCATAAGTAATGGATTAATCATAAAATAGGGAGAATGCAGAGCTTAACTTGGTTCCATGCCCCAACACTATACAGAGTAACTACACAATCCCAAGAAGGCCAGATAAAGAAAAGTACATGATAACTAAAGTTGTTACAACTACTCTCATAGTTCTTAAATTTCAAAATAAACATTAGCAATTAATACCGTCTCTAACTGAAATATTTGGAAGAAAATGTTAATCAGGAGCTCAGAATGCAAAAAAAAATGTTTAACCGCAATTTTATACAGTCAACAAATTAAATCAAAATACTGATCAAAGTTCAATGATGAGTTTGAGGTGTGAACAACTTTTTCACATCAACAAACAGGAATATCCCCCCTCCCCGAGTCTCTTGCGAATGAACAAATGATATGATGTTTCAATGTTTGTCTGCTATGTGGAGAACACATGAAATACAGTACAAGACAAAAGTAACCAAAGTACCCCCATTGTGATGGTTCAGTCTATCTACTGAGGCAGTGACAAGATTATTTTTGGCGATTCCTGTATTTCGTAGTTTGCATTGTACATTGAAAGTTAATTATATAATTACTTTATCAAAAATCTTACAACACAATAAAGACCTCATTACCTTTGAACTCAAATTGACCTTGCTGACCCCACAAACACAATCACCTTGACCTTTGACCTCAAGTGAAGTGATTCCAACTTGAGCATCGAAAAAGGCCATCCCTTTGACCAAAAGTTCAAGACAGATGCCATTGGCCAACAAGGTCATCAGAGGCTTGAACTGGACTTTCTGCGGACCAAAGTAGGGAGCCTCATGGATGGATTCAGTGAGCTGAAACAGTTAAGACTCAGTCAGCTGGAACACTAAAACAGCAATGGACAGGTAAAATGGCGCATGCTGATCCTGGTGAAAGAGCTTGGTCAATTATGAATATCTTATCAAAACACCACACTATTGTTGTTGCACCCCTGTTATGTAAGCCACCCTTGTGCACAACACAGGCATACATTGAGTTAGGGATTTGTATACAAAGTCTCATTTACTTTGCAGATTGCAGGATGGAGCCTTCGTGTTCAATGATCTAGCAGTTCTTGACCAGACACAAGTGTGGCAACAGTGATACTTTCACAAAATATAACTTAAGCTCTTCATCAGTTTTGAAAATACTTACCCCAAAAATCCTCACTTGAGGGACATATTATGTGAACTTATCTGGAGTGGCTAAATTTTACTGCATAAGAAATCATTATGTTACATAAAGAAACCAAACTGTGACAAAGTTGAGCCAACCTTGAATAAAACACAAGCTTTGGGAATGTAGAAGCCAATAGCGATTATGGGAGGTTCCTTGCGCTGTCGCTTTGTTGCCATGGGATCAGTTTCTTGATCAGACGGCAAGATCTGTGGGACGTAGGACCACGCCCAACTGGCCCACCCCTCCTGGCCTTCGCTGGGTGTAACTACATCTGTCAAAACATGTTCATAAGAAATCTTACCAACAAATTTCTCATCAGAAATAGAACAATTTTTAACAAATTATCTTCCGCTCTTCAGAAGCTTTCTTCTCTGCTCATTACCAAACAGTCATGAACCAGCCTTTAGGAACATTTCTTCCATACTCTGCAGTAATTATTCTATCAATCAGATTGCTTTCTAGCTGAACTCTCCATGCTTTTTTCATGTGTTTAACATTGAGTGGTCATAATTGGGTATCATGTTTTAAAAATTAAACCAGCTAGCAGCTTGATATTCATATCACATAACAGTAGTTCTAGTAGCTTTATATTCATATCACACAACAGTTGTTCTTACAAGCAGATCATTGGAAAAACACACATGCACAAAGTTAACACAAGATGAACTTAATAAGTCATCATCATGGTAGCAAAAATGAAACTTGAAGATTTTTTTTTAATTTTCTTTAATTAAAATAAACTGCACAAAGAATAATTGTTAATGACAAAAATGCAGGTACAGGACATAGCACAATTCCATCATGGCTGACCGACATGCAAGTGCCTGACTCACCTGTAGGAGCAGCCTCAGTTGTTGAGTTCTTCTCTTCTACCTCACCAGATGGCGCACTGTCGATGAGTTTCCCCCCAGCATCACCAGGTGTCTCTAATGTCCCATAATAGATTGCCATCACTAGTTCAACAAGCCTCAAGAACATCGGTAATTGAGTGTCTGTCAATGAGAAATCCACCTTCTCACATAATACATTGAATTTGACGCGACTTGGTATTGAGGCGTTTATATTATCATAGGTCATGTGAACACGACCAAGTAAAGAGCATCGGTAAACAATAGGATCTTGGTAGACATGGATTTTACCACTCGAGTCACGCTTGTCGAGACACACTGTTAAATCATGCAATTCAATCATCTTCCGTAGCACCAGTTCTTCAGGCGTCAAGTCAACAAATGCACGAGTCCAGTCGCTACTTGCAGAAAAAACTTCACCCGACTTGACATTGAGCGAGAGAACAATATCTTCATCAACGTACTTGAGAATGAGGTTATTTATTACAACATGTACGTTGTTCAACACACGATTGATAACACTCTGCAGATAACCAGGTGGTAAATCCACATTGTTTTGTTTACGACTGGATCCCTGCCGCGATTTTTTCGCACTCTGCTGGGTTTTCACCGACTTCGAGCTGCTTGTGTCTTCAGTTTCGGAGCACGTGTCGTACAACTTGAGGACACACTCTACGGTGTTGATGGTGATTGTCACTGATTCAGAGCCCAACTTCGTCCAGGGCACGTGAAGTCTCAACTCATGGATGTGTCCGGCAGCCAGTGTGACCGGGAGATGCAGTGCCCTCTCAATGACATCGAGACGGAGATCAAGTTTGTTGAGGACAGCGTCGCCACCCCACAGTGAGAGTTGGAAGTCTTCGGGCTTGAGTTTGACATACTTGTCGACATACGACATGATCATGGGGGTGATATACGACTCTATCTTGAACATGGTGGTGCGTAATGATGTTACCTCACAAACATAAGGCAATGTCTGCAACATACAAAAAATATGGGTATAATCCTCTGACAACTTAAAACACTGATTAAAGTTTCAAACTTAGTCTGATGCAGGTCAATGACAGCTAAAGAATGAAAGAAAAAACAATGCTGATTATGTTCCATTTCAGCATGCAGAGAATACCTGCAGTACTAACTACTGTCTAGATCCCAAGAAAAAGGCAGAAATTGGTCTGAAGAAGTCTTTAATGGTTTGAGCCACCATTATCATGTTTGGGTAAAGACTGCAGACCTATGATCAACAGATGAGATGCTCATCACTATGAATGGCAGGGGGCACATGCAAAAATGTGAGTGCTAAGACTGACTCAACCAACTTGGAAAGGTGAAAACAAAGTGAAAGCCGTCAGTATCTTCATGCCAAATGGGATAATCATGAACCAGGGATGCTATACGAATGATAAACACAGAGAATATCACATTATCAAAATATTACCTTTGTAAGGAATTGTTGTTCAAGTTTAGAAAACAGTTGATGCAATACCTTAAGGTGTTTATAGTAACAAGAGACTACTAGTAACTTACAATGCCCGAGCTACCTTTCCCATGCCTTGAAATTCATCTTCCATCGCTCGGTACTCTGGCCTTAACCATGACGCATATTTCACGCCACTACACTGACCCACTGCTCACATCATAACAACATTCTGTGAGTACAATGAACATCGAAAAATAATAAATAATTATAGTTGCTAGAAGAATACTAAAAGGAATTTCCGAAAATAGACCCATGTGCAGACATTTGGAGTGAACATGAATAATTGCCCAGAGACATTATTTGGAAAGAAGGGCGTATTTTCGGAAACTACGTCAAACATTTTATGGTTAAGTTTTAAAACAAATGATTATCATCCAAAACTGTTTTCAAAGTAAGCAACAATCGGCAGCCCTTCGGTAAATGTGACTAGTCCAGAAAGGACTGTTGATTTTTGATTTTTACTTATCAATGAAATGGCCATTAGCAACATTTTTGAGTATTTTTTTAACAAACATTAGACAACAATGTATTTGAATTATTGAGATTAAACACGACCTTTTTAATGTACAAACTGTGTTTCAGTAGTAAGAACTGCATGCGTCCCTACTTGTTTTGCATTCAGCAAACAGTGGTTTGAAACTGTCCCTCATGCTGTGCTAATTCAGTTACCAGCAGCAACAAAGTTACCCAGCGCCCTTGTCAAATGATACGTTGTTTGGAGAGAAAACACAATCCCAAAAGATAGGGTCTAAAATTTTATAGGAAAGCAAATTACATTGCTGGCTCAGTTCTGACAGTGGTTTTGTCTGCTGAATAAAGAACAGATGAATGGTCTGGCCCTGGGTCATAGTAGTCAGTAGATTATACCACCGTCTCAAGTGGCCACAGTAGAGAAGGTGGCCATCCCGTAGATCCTCCATATACCGGAAGCTTTTCGGCAAATTATCACTCGCACTGACTAAACCATCAAATGTTGCTGTAAGTATTTTCTACACAAAGAGGGACATCTTAGGAGACCGTTGATGTCTTTAACTCTTTCCAGCTCCGACAAATTCTCCCACAATCGATCTTTTATTTTGAACAATCCTTCGTTAAGTTGCCCAAATTGACAACTGACCATGTTTACACTGCTCGTACCGTAAGATATGACATCATATCCCCTGGTGTGAGCCAGTTGCCGATTTGGGCAACTGAACAAAGGACTGCTCAAAAAAAGTTTGATTACGAGACTCAGAGTATTTGTTGAAGTTAGAAGGAATTAAAGACACAAATGGCCTCCTAAGGTGTCCTATGTGCAAAACGTATTTATAGCAATATGATTTGGATGGTTTAATCAAGGCAAGGATTAATTCACTGGAAAGCTTCCAGCGTGAGGAAGGCTTATGCGATGGCCACCATCTCTGCTGCAGTCAATGCCATTGACGGTGTTAGACAGAACCACCGTCTTGAATGGCCAGCAGTGGACACGGTGAAGCTCCTGTAGGCGATCCGTATGCCGGAAGCATCTCGGCGAATTATGCCTCACACTGATTAAAACATCTAAGTCATGTTGCTATAAGTACATTTTGCATGTAGGGGGACACCTTAGGAGGCCAACAATGTCTTTAGTTACTTCCATCCTGATCAAATACTCCCGGTAACCAAGCTTTTTTACGAGTAGTCCCTCGTTCAGTAGGCCATTTTTACACTGAGCGCACTCCTCACTGCACAGTGCCTCCTCTATGCGAAAAGAGGTTTTGATCACTGTGAGGTATAAAGCACTGAAAAGTTTCAGGCGTATAAAACGGCTATAGGACTAGTATAGGAGCTTCACCGTCTCCACTGTGCCAAGTCGAGAGGGCGGCACTGCTTAACTTTATCATTATGACAGTGTCACTAAGACTAAGTGTCACTGGGCCATAACTTAAACAACTATGACAACTTACTAAGCTTCTCTAGCGAACATTAAAGAAACCAAGTCTTAGAAAAGCAGGATCAGTTGGGAAGCTTCATATTGGACTGTTTTTCAACAACAAGCTTAGAAAATGTGATCACAATGAAGTACAGCCACGAGAAAATATCGTTCGTTTTGCCAACTCACTCAGTCACCTGCACAGTGTTTTTGATCCGGGTCGGCGAAAGTGAAGTGAGTGTATATCGGTGTACTAATTTCGTCAGAACAGTATTACATAAAAATATAGTTAAAGAATATGAATCATTAAATGATAGTAACCATTTAAATTTCAGCGTATAAGAGCTTTATAAACACAATAAAACCTCAAACTTTAATAAAAACGAAAATAAAGCATTTTGCGTTTCATCGAAAATGTACAAAACCTGTGAGTATTTCCTATTTCAACTAAAATAGCTATATTTGCGCGAAAAGTCGGTGATCACGCTTTCGGCTTTTGATCGTTGCATTGTAAGTATATGAAATGTGTCATGAGAAATTTGAAGCATTCTTTGTTATCCTAGTTGCATTTTTCGGCCTAATTTTAGCCAGTAGCAGCCCATGGTCCAGTATCCCTCTTTTGCATACGTGTGTTTAAAATTGGAATAAACTGTCAGTGCCTGTGTCACTAGTCACGGACAATATCAATATGCTGGTCTTTGTGTGGAGAATAAGGCAATCTGAGGTTGTGTGGTAGGGCACTTGTTGTATATAGTGGCCCTTGATTTAGAGAGCACGTTTCGTCCGCTGAGATGCAGACCCATTATTTAGTGATTAATTGGTTCTCTGGACCTCTTTGACTTTGTCCAACCAGTGTAAATCTGTCGGTGAAAGTGACAAACATGGGTCTTATACTCCCCTATGTCTCACCTTTCTCGGTAAATATAGTTAATGTCTTGGGTATCAATGATTTCTAGGCAAATGCTATACTCTGCTCTTGACGATACTCGTGCAACAAAACGGCTAGCCAGCCAGCTAGCTGTATGAAGAAGACTATCGTCAAAATATACTGGGGAACCCAATGTTCGTCCGCCTAAGCATAAAACCGACTTGCTGTTGTACTCACCGAATTATTCCACTTCAAAGTTATGATCTGAATAGGATTCGATTTAACTCTCACAGATATACCGCATTCATCGATTCGGAAGTTTTCTTTAATTTGTGCCGAGTTATTTCAAATGTGCACTGCCTTCGGCAGCCATTTTATTGTGACACCTAAGTTCGTCATATGCTGCCCCCTTTTGTAAAAACTGAGAAACATGCAGAAAAAGGCCAACGAAGTAATGAAAATTGCAACAGCCTGTTTTTATTGACATAAACTCGATTTGAAGTTTTGATGTTGAGCTCTGCACTGTGGTTTCCAATAAAAGCCAATTGGACAACATTTCAATGCAGTTTAATGGTGAACGTGAGGCAAAAATGTTAAGAACCCAGCGTATCGCATTTGTCTGCGGATTTTTCCTTTGGCCTTCTAGATCCTACTAGTGCCTGGGACAAACAGATACATTGCATAAACAAACCCTGGATCATGTTTTGTGTCCCGTCGGAAGAAAATTTAAATTCGAAAACATCTTCTGAAAACGCACAAAAAAGTGTATTAGTAAAATCTACTGATTTTTAAGTGGTTTTAAAAAACAATCGGTAAACTCACCGATTTTTGTCTCATTACTTTGATACGTGTCTCTTCCAATAAGTTAGTACCTAACGTGCAGACGAGCACTCCAAATTGGAACGCTAAGTCCCGCGTGGTTGCGCTGCACGCGAAACAAGATGGCGGACGACCTTTGGAGCCTGACGACAATAGGTAACCGGACGATACAGCTAGGTCCCACTGCGTGTATTTCTTACGTAGACACCGAAATTGCTCACAGCCAGGGTAGTTCTGCTCGTCACCACACCGTGAAATTTGTATCAACATGTAAAGCTAAAGACCGGACGGGGTGCATGCAAAATCTGGGAATCAACCGACACCCACCTTGCCCGTTACAGCCATGTATAAGTGAAAAACAATGCAATAAACGTAATTTTCTTGCGTAACGTTCCGCCTTTTCTAACAATGAAAAGCATGTTGTCGTTTTGAAAACAGTACGCTCGTGTCACGCGCACGTGCCATTTCCTAAATTTTTGCGACATCTCTCGGGAGATGATGATAGCTTGGCAGCAGCAAAATTTCTTCTGAAATTCGTTTTTTGGTATCCAAATTCTAAAAACTTATAATGAAGTGAAACCAGTTTCGATAATTTGTTGTGACGTGTATGCAACCTCGTGAAAGAAGAACAGTTGATTGAAGAATCGGCGAAAAAAGAAACTGGCCAATAGGTGACGCAATTTTTCATAGTGCCGAAAGCCGTCGCTAAAGATCGCTCCACAACTTTAGCAGCAGAATAACGGTAGAACGCCATTTTTTCCAACACAGTTAAACAATTTAGTTTACTCAAGGAAGACTGTAGTTTTTAATGACATTAATTTCGTGTCAGATTTTATCTTACCACTTTTTTACCCACGTCTGTGCAAAGCTGTATATTTATATACAGCTTTGTACCATGGCTACAAAACAGCCAGTGTTGCACAATGAACAAATATCCCGTATTCGAATCTCTCGCGTACTGACGCCATATTTGAAAGTAAGAGAACACACGTCGTGTATGTCACCAGCATATACTTTGATTTATATTAAAACGTGCCATGTAGGCTACAGTATTACCAAATTCGCTGAAAAAGATGTGGTCTCCACTAACCACACCCTACAAAGGCTTTCTTTGACTCAAATTATGGATAAAATTTATCCGCCTGGACCACGCTCCTAAATGTGGTGGTCCTGCCTGAAAATTGTTCGCCGACCTTGCTGCTAATGGAAGGGGTGGCTGAATGGATGAAAATTGTCTGCCCGACCATAAGCACTCTGTGACGCGAGCAAAATCGTGTTGGGTCAGTACGGATGAAAATTAACAACCCATACGATGCTCTCTGAGTCATTTAAAGCACATGGTCGTATGGACGAAAATTGCCTGCCCGACCATAAGCGTTCTGTGACTCGAACAAAATCTCGCCGGATCGAAGCGGGAAAATTAACAGCCCAGACCACGCTCTGTGAGTCATTTAAAGCACATGGTTGTATGGGCAAAAATTATCTGTCTGGCATTCTCTAAGTCACTTTAAGTGCGTGGTCATATGGACAAAAATTGTCCGCCTGACAATAAGCGTTCTGTGACTCGAGCAAAATCGTGTCTGGTCAGAACAGGCAAAAATTAACAGTCCCGACCACGTTCTCTGAGTCATTTAAAGCATATGGTCGTATGGACAAAAATTATCCGTCTGGACCACACGTTCTCTATGTCACTTAAAACGCGTGGTCGTATGTACGAAAATTGTCCGCACCAAACCATAAGCGCTCTGTGACTCTAGCAAAATCGTGATGGGTCGGTACGTACGAAAATGAACAGCTCCGACCACGCTCTCTAAGTCATTTAAAGCGTGTGGTCGTATTGGCAAAAATTATCCGTCTGGACCACGCTTTCTTTTCGTCACTTAAAGCACGTGGTCATATGGACGAAAATTGTCCGCCCTACCATATGCGTTCTGTAACTCAAGCAAAATCACGACGAGTCAGTACGAATGAAAATGAACAGCCCCTGCCACGCTCTCTGAGTCATTTAAAGCATATGGTCGTATGGAAAAAATTATCCGTCTGCACCACGCGTTCTCTTAGTCACTTAAAGCGCGTGGTCGTATGGACGAAAATTGTCCACCAACCATAAGTGTTCTGTGACTCAAGCAAAATCGCGTTGGGTTGGTACAAATGAAACTTAGAAGTTCAGACCATGCTCTGTGAGTTATTTAAAGTGTATGGCTGTAACAGTCTCGTTTCTGTGCACTGTTTTTGGTTGTGACCTACTAGACGTGGTCCGCCGCCTGGCGGCAGCGCAAGCATCACAATGGGCTGCATTGTAAGCGACACCTATCGGCCATCTGTGGTTCTAAAAATTGGCAACCTCAAATCTGAATTGGTGAGCTAAGATTATATCCAACAACCAATTGCGAGTTGGGCGTTTTCTTAACGTGGGACGCTGAAACTGGTTATGTGTAGACTTTTAAACAGTACACACCATGGATTTTTGCACATTTTGAATTACCGGTGACCACAGACTAAATGTATGACCTAAAATTTAGCTAAACCCATATTTATTTTGTGTAATTAGCTCGAAATTTAGATTTTTCTTTCAATTTTGCCAATTTTCACATTTCCCGCCATGTGACATCATGGGTTGAACACGAGATCAGTGACTAGCATTGAACAACGGCGGAGAGCAGGGAATTTGAAAGCAACGATTACGAGCAAGAATTGAACGAATACTATAATTAAACGTACGGGAATGGTGGCCAGGATGAGGAAAGGGGGTTGCACGAAAGCGAGAACAAGTTTAATGTGCTTCCGGCTGCGTACTTTTCTACTTTGAGCCTTACGAACTGGATCCTCCCGTGAGAGAAGCGGCCTCGGGCTTGACGAGTCAACCCAGTCATCCAACAGACGATCCTGAATTGAGAGCTGATGTTTCTGAATGATAAATATTGTCCTTTATTGAACCAGGCCTTCATCGTAACGTCTCCTGTGACTGGAGTCGAAACACGAGTCCTCAATGTGGGCAGACTAACACAGAGTGGCCCCGGACCGAATCGCTTGGTCCACGGTGACGTCCCACACTCTCTTTCGGCGCACGATGCGATGCCACTTCTGCGCAACTTTGGTGTCCTTCGGAACATCGAGACGTTCTCCGCCTGGCTGCTGTTAATGCAACCTCCGGAAACACATCTTTTGATCCCTCTACGAACCTTCTCGACGCTATATGTACTTTGCTTTCTTTTCACTCTATACACTTTGTCTTTCATCCGAACAGTATGGCGAACGACTTGGGTTCAACCCATGACGTTGTACATAATTTTTTTTTTTCAATTTTTGTGTGTTTCTTTATGAGCTGTGTACTAAAGGCACTGGAATCTAGTAAGATACAATAATAAAATTTATTTTGAGATACTAGAGTCATATTGTGTAACACTTTAAGATGTTGTTTGGAAGATTTCATGTAGTTGGCACTTTTGCTTCTACTGTAAGAGATGTCTGATTATTCTTCTGTTAACTAGTGGTAACTGAAAATCATGGTTTTTTTGTTAAAATTGAATACAAGATGGCGCTATTAAGTGGTCCATTTAAGATCAAATACTGAGAAAATATTGACATCTTGCCTGTGTGTACAATACATACAAAACAATCACAGAGGAGACCCATGAGGAATTTTTTAAACCATGGAAAGAGCCACCATGGGTCTCTTTGGGTGGTGCTATTTCAGAAATACCTGGTGATTAAAGGACATGTGTCAGCAGATTTTTTGTGAAATTCAAATCGGTACGGGTCCAACAACATGACTTTTTGCTTGGCAATGGTCAGTAATACATGATTGGGGGACATGCTTGGCTACGTGAAGTAGTCAGAAATACATGACTGATTGGGGGACAGCTTTGATAACTTTTCCATAACAAAATTTACTTTGAAGTTAAGTCTACTGATAAGTGAATTACAAATTGCTTGTTTATTAATGAAATGGCTACAAAACAAAAATATGCAAAATGCATTTAGGTTAAATTATTTTCCATCAGGTTTCTGCATTCGGCGCCCTGTCTAAACACTATTCTACAAATTTTACCTGTCTACCTCCACAAATGTAGCTGCAAAATAAGGGTACAAACAAATATTTCAACACCAAGACAGTAATTCATGTGTACAGTTGTTAACTCAATTTTCGTCAGATTTTTGTTTACTAGTTTTTTTTTCAAATGTCTTGCAAATGAACTGTAAGTTCTTATGTTGGTATTTGAAGGGGCTCTCTCATTAAGGTACTTCAAAATCACACCAATTTTGGACAAAAATAATTGCGCTTTTTTCATTTTTCAAGGGCTTCTAAGCATTGTAATAAGTTGTGAATGTGTCTTAAATTGATGAGGTTTTATAGCTATGACTTCTCTTTACTATGTCCTCGCCATGGCACCATGCTCATTGGTTGTGTGTCTTAGATCGAATTTCTCAAAATGACCTAATTTCACCAAGCCTGATTTTCATTGACCTTTAATGTGCAATAACCTAGGACTATTACTCCCAGGCAATAACCTGTTCGATGACAAATTCATTTTCCCTTTTCAAATCTGCCGCTGTAAAACTTAGATCTTTGCTAAATTCGATTTGGTCTAACTTTTTAGCTTTTCCTTAATTTTAATTGGTTGACTTGCTGCCTTGTTTGATTGGATCCTGGGCTGTGTTTCAGGTGTTGTGTTTTGTTCCTCTCAGGTCTTGCTTTGCTTGTAGCACTAAAGGTATTTTCTGGTCCTGGCAATGCTTGTCAGTTGCTATCTACGGGAAGTGCTTCCTTGTTGGCATTGGTATCATTCGTATGTGGAGTAAATGAACTTTCCAATATGACATTATGAAACTACAAACAATCGAGAGTCCAAATTCTGAACTTTTTCTGAGAAAGTTTTAAATTATGAATACACACTTGTCCGTGTGACAGTTCGCTTTGCTCTGACAAAGAAATTTTAATGTTAGATGTGTTTTTTTAGTAAAACCTGAAAATTTATTTTGGTCACTGTCATTTCACGTATAATTTTTGCCTGTAGTCACACCATGTCAACAAGAGTGCGCAAGCGACCTGTAAAATTCATTGAGGAAGAAGAAGACTCGCAACAGGTAAAGGGTGATACTCCAAGGGTTAGGCAAGCGAAGAAAAAGCCCAAACCTGCAACACCGTCTGGTGATGTGAAAGAAGTGAGGAAATGTGATCGCTCCGGTTGTTCTGCAGACGTACCAATCTGCTTTGCTAATGCATCAGAAAAGTAAGTATAAAACTATTTCTATAGTGTGGCCATAAAAAGGTGTATTCATTTTAGTAGTGTGAAATAGTATGAACATTGGTAGAGATGTGTTCACTTTAGTAGTGTGAAATAGTATGAACATTGGTAGAGGTGTATTCATTTTAGTAGTGTGAAATAGTATGAACATTGGTAGAGATGTGTTCACTTTAGTAGTGTGAAATAGTATGAACATTGGTAGAAAACACAAGCAATGTTACCCCTGCTTTCATATGTCTTGATCAGTGAGTGTATTTCGGCCCATATCAAGTCAAATAATTGAAGTCTTGCTGTGGAGTAGACTTTGATACCTCTTTAAGTTTGGCATTTAGTTATAATGTAGGCACCCTTCTGTGTCTGGTCAAAACACCTAGTGTAATTGTGTTTTCCCCAACCTGTTTTGACCCATCGTAGTAAGGAGTTAGTATTTTGCCCCAACAAGCTTTGCTTACTTTCGTCAAGCTTGAAAATCAATGCTGTGAGTTGGAACTTTGTTGGAGATTAGCCTCTGCTTAAGGCAAATCAGGACAGTTTGTACTTACGACATTACTTGTACAGTGATTCTAGGACTTCATATTTGAACCTTCCATTCCAAGGAAATTTCTGTTGCAAATTTACAAGTGTCTGCTTGTTGCAGCAGATGACAGTGGAGCTAATTTAGTACACCTGGTTGTACAAATAGGGTCCGCATTCTAATAGCAATTCAAGTAATAGTGTAGTTTTCCTTAAGTGGTACTTTGTGGAGTTGCTTGATAAGTTATTGATTTTATGCTGAGCTAGACAGCTGTTCTATTTCAACTTTGACCCATTTTAGGTGTTGCGGGAGTGGCATGACCTCCCGTTGGTATCATCTGTCGCCAGGGGAACATTTCTGCAATGACTGCTTTGACTATTTCTACAGAAGGTGAGTGAAATCCAACAGGCTTTGGTGATATTCACTGTCATTTAACATCAGATCATGTGATGTTTGTATTCTGTAGTTAGTTTTATTAGAATTTACTAGCAATAGGTGTCTCTGCTATCAGATTAATCAATAGAGGCCTGTTTCATGGAAAAGTTACTAAGTCAGGAATTTTGACTTTTTTCCTGTTTGGAAATTATTAATTAACATTTTTACATGTAATTGTTAGGACATTGTAGTTTAGAGATAATTTGTACAAATTATCTGAGCATGTAATTATGGGTGTTTTCAGCAACCTTGTTCTTTTGCTCAAAAGGAATAAAATTATTGTTTGGAAATAGTTCGGCAGAGTGCAAGACAAAATTTATGACTCACGTCGAAAGTCGCTTTCCAGGGGTCTCTTTTGTTTCTGTCTGTCGGTGTTGCGTGGTCAACATGATACTGATAAATCAGATATGAATACAAATATGCATCAATCTTAACACAAAAGTATCCATTAACTACAACAGCGACCATTGTTTTACGAGACGTTAAAGCAATGTTTTGTCTCTGTGTGATGTCCGGTTGTTCAGTTAGGGAACTGTCAAAATTTTCTGGACAATGCTTACCCCATTGCAACTTTCCTAAATGTCTTAGTCACCGAGATGGATATCCTGAGCTGAGCAAGTGGAAGAAGGAGTGGTCATCGGTGGGCCGGACAGAGGCCAGCATCAAGACATTCATGAATGACCGGTACCTCCCCTACTGGATACAGTGTAATCGACCAGATTGTGGCAAGTGGCGCCAGCTGTCCAAGGACTTAGAACTAACCGAGGAGTTTGTCCGCACATTTCAGTGTGGCATGGTGTCCAACAGTAAAACTCAGGTGTGTATGCTTTGTGCCTTTGACATAAAGCTCTCTCCTGACCGTCATCTGCTCCCATAGCCTGTTGCCATGCAACTAGCTCAAGTGAAGCTGTTTGGAAATGTCGTAAATCGCTTTTAAAGTTTTTAAAATCACGAGTTTCATATCAAAAACACCATAAAACAGCCCTGCCAGTTGTTAAAGTGTCAAATTAGAACTCCCACAAACACTACCTGATGATTTGTTAAAGCTTATTACGAGTTACGAGTATTTATTAGTCATTACATAAGTGTAAAACCTGGACAACGAAACGCAGCAATAGTCATCCTCCATTGTGTTTAGTGTGAAAAGTCCTCAGATATTGCTGATTGTTTTCCCGTGGTTTATGGTATGAGGAAAGTGCACTCAGTCTGATACATGCAGCACAACGCACTCAAATTTCGTTTAACTTAAGTGATGAAACTGAAATCTCAAAAATGCTCTTCCACTTTTCTTAATTGTTTTATACAACTTTATTTTTTTTCATGAAAGTCATAAAACTCCAATTTTTTATTCCGATAATATAAAAGGTGAAACATTTTGAAAACTATCTTTTACGTCATTTTGAAGAACAGTGCACAAAATTTAGTGTCTGAATGTTTCATTTGAATCTGGTCACCCATTTCCAAGTTATGATGTTGTCTAAATTTGTTCATTTTTATGGGTCCTACATAAACTGAATGAGTTACATGAGTGGGCCCAGTTTCAAGCCTTGATGTACAAAGTTTAAACGGTTTGAACAGGGACCAGGAAAATCTGATTTTTGGCTACAAGTTAAATGAACACAAAATAATTTGCTTGTGATGCCCCTATACACAGCCTAGTATGATCTTGAAAGTGGGAACAAACGTTTTGGGAACGGACTGAGCATTGTACAATCTAAGTAAAACTATGTAACCCATGGATGCTTTTGATCAATACCCTGTTGGCTGGATGTTATCTGTATTCCCCAGTGTTGGTTGTGTTAGCTGAAACGCCAGATTTGAAGTCTGTGTTGTTTTTCGTTTTCAGAGTGTGAACAAGGACCGAACGGGTTACTGTGATGCCCCTGAAGATGAGGTATGATACTGAAGTACTTGTAGTTTCCGCTAACTGAGATTTAGAAAAAAAGCTTGGTTTTCTGAATTTGTTTGTGTGCCTGTTGTATAACGTACAAGTTCATAACAGCTGTGAATTTTGCACAAATGTTATCGGTATATAAAGTTGTAGTAGTCTTACAGCCTCAGTTTAAGACTGTTCGAAGGCATACCCTTGAGTTGGTGGGTTTAGCAGCTGAAATGTTACTGTCGGTTTGTGTGATCTAAGCCAATTGCTAGTTGACGATCGAGATGCCCTCCAAAAATAAGTTGTGCTACTCAAGACAATAACTAGCAGTGTTGCTATGCAGCAACATGTTAAACATGTTATTTCTGTCCGCTACTGCAGTACCCAGTGTGGCTGAAGTGCTCAATTCCTGTCTATGAGGTTGAAGTTCAGTTTGATTTGAAGAAGTTCCCAAAATTCTTAGTTAAAGCGGCTACAAACTGCCTCCCCCCTCTTCACAAAAAAAGCAAAATTAGTTTTGATTTGAGCCTTTACCATTATGAAATTGGCCACAAATTGTTCCTTGATCTATTACAAGGCTTTCATGCAACTGACAGTTTGTTATCATTTGTGGCCAGGCTCTACAAGTTGGCTTGTCATGGCCTGTCATGATATGTGCTGAGCATTGTCTCAAAATATAAGGAGCTGTCAGTTCTTTATGAACGAATCAATATAGGAGGTAGAATGGAGGCCACTAAATTAGGCCTGAGATAACCTTTAAACCAAATAAATGTGTTAAAAATTTGTCATAATTTAACAGAGTCTTGTGGACTTCTGTCAAAGTGTTCAATTTTTCTGAACAACTGTATCCCAACCAAGAATTATCAGACATCAATTTTTTCCAGAGAGCACAGAAAGCACTGGAACCATTTTGGATCAACACACTGGTGCAACCGCCTCTCCTGAGGAGCTCACCTGCTGCCCCCTACCTGACACAGTACTTCCCAGATGGAGTGGGAATGAGTGCAACAAGTGCCATGCCAACAGCTAAGAACGCAGGTGCGCTAGTTGAGATTAGTGTTTGTTGGCATAACAAACATGTGGCCACGTTGCACTGTCATCCCTGTCCTGCATCCGCAGCTGCTGTATCTCCAAAATCTCTGGTGGCAATTTTAGCTTTATTCCCTTTTTGTTTCTATCTTTGGAGTTCCATGATGGATTTTTCTGAAATTTGGCAAACAGCTTTCTGTTAAAGACACAATAACACCATTTCATCTTCAGGCACATTTGCTATATTTTAAGCCACTTGGTGACTGTTATGATTTTTCTAGTCATTCTTTTGGTGGCCCCCTCTATTGGCCAAACCACTAAGGAAATTTGACACATTTGTTTCTGCTGGGATGTACATGGCTGACTATGGTTTTCGTACATGTCTTGAGTGCTGTGGCCTCTTTTAGTGGCAATTTTTTTTTGCCTGTGGCTGAGTAATATCTACCTAGCTCCTTGATGGATGATCTTCGTGAAATTTGTGCGTGTGTTGAGGAGTGTACATCTGATGTGGATTTTGGGGTCAAATCAAGTCCTCAAGCGGCAATAATGTTTTTCTTAGCATTTGTCTTGATACCTATTAAGTTCAGGAAATTTGGAAAATAATGTTCATCCCCTCTATACACACTGCCCACGTTGCTCTTGTCGGGTTTACTGTGGTCAGGATGCCCAAAAATGTACTATTATCATTGAAAGAGGCAATGAATATTGTAAACTCAATACGTATTGTTTTCCTTACGATCATATTTAATGATTTTTCAGACTTTGTTATTTAGCATTAGCATTAGCTCAGTGTGTTTTGGATGTGCTTTCAGAGGTCAAACTTGGTGCCAACTTTCAGCCCTTTGTCCAGCCAGATGAGTACACTAAAGCCATGTGTCTCCGTCCGGATATGATGGAAGCTGACGAGCTTGAACAGTTTCCGGAATTCTCCAGGTAATTAAATCTTTTAACAGGGAACCTCAGTAGACATAAGTAATCGTAACAACGTATCATTTGTTTGTGATCAAAGAAGTCTGGTAAGAGCAAAATCCTAGCTTTAGGAATAGAGACTTCAGCTTGTGTGACTGGTGGTTAATTCCCAGTCATGAGCGATGGCAATCATGAAATCCGCTTTCGCTTATTTGCCATGTTAGAATTCTGTGTTTCTTTTGTTGTGTTTGGATGTATGTGTAGTTCAGATTGGCCAATCTCCTGTGAGTTGCAGTAAATCTGGATGCACTGTTTCATTTCTGGCCAGTGTGGTTTACAGAGTCCACCCATTGGATTTAGAGACTCATTCTAGTGCGTTTTGGTTCCAGCCATGGTATTTGATCCCGGTCCACATTTACAGGAGATATCTCACCTGAGAATCTGCAAACTTGGTCACTGGACTGTTTTAACACACTGAAAGAATGTCTTGTGTGTCGTTTTGGAGATGAATGAGATTAGCTAGTCAAAATTAAGTGTTTGTGCTTACAAGTTCATTTTCTGTGCAATGGGTGAACGTACAGAATGTTACATGGTGAACTGCTTATTTTTTCAGAGAGCAACAAATGTACATCGGTCTACGCAACATAATTGTTACATTATGGAACAGTTCTCACCAGGTATTGCATGCAATGATTTAAGTTGTATTGAGCTTGGAAAAGGAGCGCAGGTATTGAAAAGCCTCGCTTAAAGAGGCCCCCATTGTTTAGCTAAATGTTCCAAGACGTAATCGTAGCTAATTGTTTTCACCCACACTTCACAGACATGTTCATCAATGCTGCTGAGGTATTGATAAACAATATTCACAACATCCACTTCAATACACTGTGACTGGATACTACACTACAGGTCGAAAGCAATCGGACAAAATATCGTTTCTCTGTCATGATAGCTATTTATATCAACAGCAAAACTGAATAATAGCCAATATATGAGGGTAAAATTCTAATTACATAATGACTTAGACACCTTACTAACTTTGTTGTTAATTCCCCTTCATTCTCAGTCATCAGGGGAGACTACTCTGAAGATGAATTTGGCTTCTGCCAAGGTGTCATGATGGGGGATTTTGGGCTATTTTGTCTGAATGCTGTTGGCTTTTGTGGTATGCCAACTACAGAGTTTTTTGTCAACTACAATCTTATCGCTAACACTTAATGTTTAAGGATATCTTGGCTAGGGAATAAAACAATGCATTTGAATGTCATCGATCTCAAGTTTATTTCATAATAGTTTCAAAGGAGTTCGTTAAATCCATATATTACACTATTTTGATAGTGCATGGTGATTTGCGTGTCACGGCTTTTTGACAAATATTGTGTAAACCTGCGATCTCTGTCACCATTTCTTAAAAGCATGTCTTTGAAATATGTACTAATCATTACATCATTAAATGGGATGTGGGTGTTTGCAAGGAGGTTCTCCGTAATACGGACGCATTGTTTTCCCAGGATTGGTTAACTGTCGAGAAGTGTGCCCCGTTTGTCTTGTGCCGTGGTCTCGTGCGCATCCGTTGCATAATGGAGGTGGACCGCATCATCATGTTCCTTACAAGGAAAGGCCTAGTCAACACTGGTCTCATCCGAGAGATTCCGACTACGGGCATATTACCACCAGAGTTCAACAGAGTATGTATTACATCAATCCTCTTGGTGATTAGTGTAATAGGTCCAGCCTTGCGGCCGAAGCACGCCTGATGTATCGCAAAAGGATTAGGCCGCCTGCACTCTTTTTAACGCTCTTGTCTCCTGAAACTAAATATGGGTTAGTTCTGACCCATAGTTTTTCAGAAAATGTAGTTTAACTCTATTAGAAACTCAGTGAATTTAAGCATCTTGAATCCTGCCTGAGGTGACACCTAGTGTCCAGTGTCTGGAAGTATGTACTCTATCAATCCTTTGCACTGACCATATGTTATAACATGAAATAAATCTCATCAGTCAAAAGATGTCGCTAAAATTTTCTTAGTGGGAGTTTGCAAGCGTGTCTGGGGCAGCACGATCTCATACCGTGCCACGGACAGAGTGGTGTAAATATTTCCTGAAAGGCGGATGGAAGTTCTTTGACACTAATGAGATTGCCTTCAAATGAGATTGGCCATAAATCAGATTGCCCACGCCAAATTGTTGATATTTTTATGTTCAAAATATACTTGTAATTTCATAGAATATGAAGTTCAGGGTCATTCA
Source organism: Phoronis australis (assembly GCA_002633005.1). NCBI lineage: Eukaryota > Metazoa > Phoronida > Phoronidae > Phoronis > Phoronis australis. Next base: position 269,783 of record NMRA01000202.1, on the reverse strand, counting down.
ACTGTGCCGGATGTTTTGTTTGTGCACCATCCAAAATTGAAGAAACATCTAAACTTAAAAAATACTTTGTTTTTTCTGATAATAGTTGATTTGATAGCATGTTGACAGAAAATCATTGCAATTAATTTTTTACATGATTGGTTTTCGTTAAAATTTCATTCGGCAGGTTTTTAACTAAAATGAGGCTAAAAGTAACGTCTGAAAAAGATTTTGAATACACAAACCATCACACGTTAGTGAATTTCGCTTTCAGTCCTGTGGATGGTAGCTCAAGTTACCGATCCCATTTTATCAGTGGCCAACAGCAAAGACATTTTCTGTCGAGCCAACCTTTATCTTTTTTGAAAATTCTGTGTTTGTAGTGATTCTTGGATTGTTGCCATAGATACGTGGAACCTTACTGATGTGTACAGCGTACATTACATGCCAAAAATAATCTAACAAAATGATTTGCGTTCATGACGTTTGAACGCAAGTCACGACGAAGTGGCTGTGGATTTAGCCATCAGTAGTAGCTGGAATGATGAGATGTGAAGATTCGTGATGGAGATGGGCTGTCGTGTCTCAATATTTTTGGCCTGTACTGAGGTGTTCATGATTCCCTTCTGCCGAGTGAATAGTTTGCCTGAGAAGGAATCGATGCGCCATTTGACCTGTAGTGACATCTTTTGGCATGAATGTTGTAAAGTCTCCTAGAGTAGGGTGAATTTTTTGCCCATGGACTTCCTGCGACCATTTTAAGCATCCGAAAACTTAACAGATCTTAGGGTAAGTTTTCATTATTTGCTTTCTGTGCAAAACTTAAGCATGGTCGAGTATCAGATTCCTTCTCCGGCATTTTGATGATGGTGGTGCTGAGAGTTCCGCGTAACCTTAATCAGGTTGAGGTCAAATTAGCGAGTGTCAGATTTATAAGATGAAAACGAAGTATTAATTACACGATACTTATTTGTGAAAGTCCTGATATCACCACCTGCTGGGGGAATCCTGAAATCTCGATTGTTTAACTTGAAATAAATATTCTTTGGATGATAATGAACTTTTTTTTTAAATTGTCCATTTTTGGTGTTCTTTGAATTTAAATCTTATCTTAAGTGTTTGTTAATCCCTTGTTAATGTGTTTTCAGACGAGAAGATCCAATCGGAAATCCTCTATCAAACGATTTTCTGAAAATGACTTACAGAAGAAAAAACAGAAAAAAGATTGTGTGACCTCATTGTCGAAAGGAAAAAGCTTTAGAGTGGATGTCGAATGTCAAAATTCTGTCACTGAACAATGTCGTGTGGTGATGTTACCAGTATTTGCCAGGAGAAAGAATCGTATGAAAACAAATCTTCAAAAGCCATTGCATTTCTCAGATGGTAAGGAACCAGGGGACTGGGGTGCAAATGGGTCTGGCTTGCTACATTTCACAAGAAACTCCAGTTTTAGGCGTCGCGTAACGTTGAAAACTTCTGGAAATCGAAAGTGTGTGAAGAAGAATTTGGCACTGGTGGAAGTGAAGAACACAAAGGCAAGGTCTGCTGTTAAAGGACAGAAGAAGATACGGACCTTTCGTAGACATGGAAGAACGTCTAGAAAACTTGCGTCGAAGAACAAATCAGACGTATTGGTAAAAGAACCTGTGCACGAGGCCTGTATCGGGGAAGCACTTGGTCTCAATCAAGGGCCTCCATCATCTAGTGAAGTAGTGGTGGAAAAAATAAACAAGGTTCTCCCGGGCAGTAAAGATAATCCTGGAGATGATTTACCAATTGACCTGAGTTGCACTCAGAGAATAGGTACGTTGGCTTTAAGTGCGGTTGTCAGCAACGAAAGCGACGGTACTTTGGCTAGTGACACCTTTGAGCAATACGGGCAAACTAACAATCTGCAGCAGACAAGCCATGAAAAGTTGTGTGTCAGCATTTCTGATATTCATCCTCATGATTCCAGCAGTACAGTTGCTGAGGTGCAGAGCCAGTGCTGTGATCATGCTTCTACCCTGTCAGACACGTGTCAGCAAGACAATGTCATTGTTAAGGCTGAACCCGAGCCTAATACTATAGCAAGTCATGGTTCACATTGTACTTGTTGTGGCGATGCTGCTTTTGTGTCGAACAACTTGTGTCATGACAGCGACAACACTGTGAATGGTGAAGAACGTCATGACATGCCAGCTGTTTACGATACATACAGTTTACGTCATGACAGTGTTTCAACCTTGTCTCTAGACACGTATCACCAAGGTAACCGACGTAATTATCTTGGTAACGAAGATGAGGTTGATAATGATGACTCGGTATTCTTTCATAGCTTGTTCAGAGAGTTTGGCAGAATCACAATCCCTGGTATTAAGGCTGACGTAAAAGCCAAGTTGTTTTCTATGGTTATGGATGGACAACAAAGAGAGTATTCCTCATCATGATCCGTTTCTATGGTTATGGATTGGCAACAAAGAGTATTCCTCATCATGATCCGTTTCTATGGTTATGAATTGGCAACAAAGAGTATTCCTCATCATGATCCGTTTCTATGGTTATGAATTGGCAACAAAGAGAGTATTCCTCATCATGATCCGTTTCTATGGTTATGAATTGGCAACAAAGAGAGTATTCCTCATCATGATCCGTTTCTATGGTTATGAATTGGCAACAAAGAGAGTATTCCTCATCATGATCCGTTTCTATGGTTATGAATTGGCAACAAAGAGAGTATTCCTCATCATGATCCGTTTCTATGGTTATGAATTGGCAACAAAGAGAGTATTCCTCATCATGATCCGTTTCTATGGTTATGAATTGGCAACAAAGAGAGTATTCCTCATCATGATCCGTTTCTATGGTTATGAATTGGCAACAAAGAGAGTATTCCTCATCATGATCCGTTTCTATGGTTATGAATTGGCAACAAAGAGAGTATTCCTCATCATGATCCGTTTCTATGGTTATGAATTGGCAACAAAGAGAGTATTCCTCATCATGATCCGTTTCTATGGTTATGAATTGGCAACAAAGAGAGTATTCCTCATCATGATCCGTTTCTATGGTTATGAATTGGCAACAAAGAGAGTATTCCTCATCATGATCCGTTTCTATGGTTATGAATTGGCAACAAAGAGAGTATTCCTCATCATGATCCGTTTCTATGGTTATGAATTGGCAACAAAGAGAGTATTCCTCATCATGATCCGTTTCTATGGTTATGAATTGGCAACAAAGAGAGTATTCCTCATCATGATCCGTTTCATTGGCGTAATCTGTGGAATAAACATTTTTCAGGGGATCATGCAAAATGTGTGGTAAAAGGAATAATTTGTTGGATGATTTTATGGTTTAAATTTGGTTGATAAAATTGTGTTTCCAAGGTTACTAGAAGAGTGTAAAATGTGAGACCTTCATGCGTCAGCAGATACATGAGAAGAAATGCTTGTTCCCAAAGTTTCACTATTAAGTCCTAATCGTAAGGAACTCCTTGAGTGTATTATATCTCTGAAACTGTACATTTTAAGTCATAAGAACATTTGGACATCGACAAAAGACTTTAACATGTATGGGAACAGTGTACGCTGAAGTTTTCACTTTTCACTATAAAATTGTGTCCAAATTTGAACAGTTGATATTATGTTGGTTAAGGTGTTGTGTAGATGTGTATTGTACTTTGTACTAAAACAAATGAGGTGAAACCTGGAAGATTTCTTGTCGAGTGTGTGGTTAATAATCTTAAGAATTTCTTAGAATAGTAGGTTTGTGATAGTGGTAAACTGATATACTTTCAATGGTTGTTTGTCTTGATTTTAGAATTCATTGTCATATTTTTCTGAAATTTCAAAATTGTAATAAATAATTTTTATCAAATATTGCTTCTCAATCTTTTTGGTGTAAGACACTACATGCTATTCTGCAGTGTACAATGATTTTTTCCATTTACTCACAGAAGTCGTTTTTGTGCCCTTCTGTAATTATTGGTCACAATGTGTTGCGTCAAGTTGCACATTTTTTCAAAAAAGAAAATCCACCTTAAATGAGCAAAAACAATTCAGGAGTTGTTTTTTACTTGTGGCTTGGCAAACTGTGGTGTTTCAAACTTTGCTTACATGGTTTTTGCACTTTTCACCAAAAGAAATGGAAAATTGGTTTTCAGTTTTTGAATGCAGGGTTGAGAATGAATCGGGGTAAAGATTAGATCAAACTTTTTCTTTATTATCTTGATATGGACACTGGAGAGCATTGCTATCCCGTGATCAATGTATGGAGATCAGCCCATATTTCTATGAAGTTACACGTAGGCCAGATTCCATGAAGTATGCAAATTTCACGTGTAATATTTACTCGCACAATTTTTAATTACTTATTGCCATTTAGTTTGTTTTTCTGTCTTGGTGCAGAAATGCATCAAAGCCCCTACTGACCTGTCTTTTGTGAACTTGATATAGACAACTTACCGTTATGAAATTGGTCTCTGCTTGTTTCTTTTTAAGTAAAAGGTGATTTTTATCTAGGAAAAAACTGACATTCGTTATTGCCGAAACCATGCTCAACAAGTTGGCTTTTCGTGTCGGGTTATTTTATTATGTTTGCGAACAATAGCAACTGTCAGTTCTTTGCAAGCCCACAAATCGCTTCTCATCTTAATAATTGCAGACGGTCTGGCCGCTCAAGTGGGCCTATAGTAATGATTACCTGGAACCATTTTTATGCTTTAGTAATATTTAGTTAAAACCGAGCTGAGGAGCTAGAGACTGGACTCGAGGGTCTAGCAGTGTGACTCAGTTGGTCTCAAACCCATGACCTTGACCACAAGAACTGGACACTTATCCGTCTAGGTCACACCGCCTCTGAAAAAGTGATGTAAATCGAAGTTAGTTAATTTATTTTTTATTTGGTCAAACATGGTTTTAAAGTGGATGATAACCCTTATCTCATAGGGCTGTTCCAGCAAAATCTGTATGGGAGGGGGGGGAAGGCACTTTTATTTCGTACCCACCGCCCATAATTTTCATTTATTTCTCCAACCCATGACCCATAATTTTTTAATTATTTTTAATAGGTTAAAATACAAAATCCAACACTTGCAAACAAACTGCCTCCAGGAGGACCTGTTAAGAACTTAGATGATTGACAGACAAGAACTAGTTGTCTTGTCCAATACTGTCAAAAATTAAAGTAGCCTGTGAACAATACTTTTGGCATTCACCAGGTGTCTCTGTTCACCATGTGTCTATTAATTTCAATGAACATTTTTTCAATTATAAGGATCTATGAATCTCAAACTGTCTCCACAAACTCTTTTATACTTCTATGTCAAGTGAATATTGGAACTTGTTTATCTTACTCCTCATACTTTTTATTTAAAAATCATCAATTTTCTTATATGTGTTAACACCAGTTTAGTGTTGCATAA
>NMRA01000202.1:234038-264113 GCA_002633005.1 Phoronis australis | reverse complement strand
ATGATCAATACAAAATGTACTAGTCACATGTAGGGCTGCCTATTAACAGTGGTATGAACTGCAAGATTTTGTGTGGAGAAGGGAATGGGAGTAAGGTATTACAGGGAAGTAATGTCGATTTTAAACAATGAAGCCTGTCGCAATTTGAGCTGGTTACTATTTCTTGAATTTACGAGACTTTTTTGTGAAAATGAGTTCTTTTTTTAGAAACTATTACTTAATATTACATTTAATTTTGCACTTCCTCACTGATTGTGGCCTAAACATAGGCATTGTAGACTATTCTAACAGATACTTCTTTGAATTTTCCTGTTTTGATGGCCTTTGGTTTCTGGTGTAGAAGCTTGTTGAAAAACAAATATTCTGACATTGAAGCTACCCAGTCTTGGAAGGGTTTGCCAACCTTGGTGAGAGGTAGTACTGTTTTGACGGGCTTTTATTCGCTGATGCACTTAATGGTGTGTTAGGAGATTTAAATCATATTTTTGTGTTGTGGAGATGTTTGAGACGCATTTTGTAGTTGTGTTGATTTTGTAGCGGTATAGAGGCTGAGTAATGAGGAATATCACGTTTAGCATGTGATGACTGGCAGCATCGAGTTTCCTTCCAACATTTTTATCTTTCTGTGATACCCACATTCTCATGAAGTTTTAACTCCACTTTTCTGCCATTCTTTGCACACAAGACTTGTTCACTAAGTTGTAAATCAGTTGCGACTTCTCTCAGAGGCGTGTGTTTCCCGGCTCGCCTCCTGGGATTGAATCAGTTCCTCAACACGATCCGCGTTTTCTTTTGAACATGCAGTCTTAGGTCTCACACTGCCACTTTTATATCCAACAGACCCTGTGTTGCGTACATTAGCAATAAGTATGATACAGCTGCAGTACTTTACCCTTTTCCTGGGAACTTCTTACGATTCTTGTTCTGCTCCATCCTTTCTCCTTGAAACAGGTTTCAATCCTAAATTTATCGCTTTCACTCAAAGCCATCCTTACAAACCGGAATTTAGGACAGATCTGACAATAAAAAAACTGTAGACATGAGATCCAGGTAGGCAATTTTTTTGACTGACAGATGCCAGCACAGTATGGACATGATGAAAGTCACTATGATATTGCATTTTTCACCCCACTGTTTTGAATTTCACAGTACTTCCATAATTTTTCTGAGATGCATTATACAATATAGACTTGTTGATGACACCTGCAAATACATTGTGAAAATTTGAACACATTCAGTGGGTAAATTGGTGAGAAATGACTTGTCAAAAAGTGGGTCACTTTTTGGGACACCTGATATATTGCAATGATGTCAGTCTAGCAATAGTTTACAACATCTTGTTAATTCTACATTCAGTTTCACTTTTAATGCACAATGAAATTAATACAGAAAACACTAACAAGAAGCGTTTCTCTTTTAGAGCATACTGAGATGGTGGTCTGTCAAACGTTCTCTCTTGATTTATTTTAGGTCACAGTACTTGAGGCACGAGGTCGTGTCGGAGGTCGTATAGAGGATGACTGGAGTTTAGGTGCTTGTGTGGGAAGGGGTGCCCAGTTGGTGAACGGGTGTATTAACAACCCCATCACACTATTGTGTGACCAGGTGAGTATGCAAAATGGGTATGTGGTGCTTACTGTTAAAGAGTGGGTTTAGAAACAACCCTCATAACAGTAACGTGTGACCAGGGGGCTGTTTTCTCGAAGAGTCTACTGTCTGTTGACATGTGGCTTAAAATCAGGCTAAGGCCAAAAGTCGGAAAAATCTGACTACAACTGGAAGCCAACAGACAGATCTGTAGCCAGTTAAAACGTCAAAAAATTAACTTTTGGCTATAGTCCCTTCAAAAAACAGCCCCTTTGCACTGCTGACCAGGTGAGTGTGCGCACATCACATCTGTACGTGTGTCTTACTAGCAGAAGATAGTTTTATAGATGCATCACTTGAGGTATATTAGCATTTCTTGGTTTCTATGACTGTGCAACACGTGGAAACAGCTATTGTTCACCAGCACTTTATCTGTTACATGCCCTCCACTGATCCATGTTTTTCAATTAATTACAAATAACATTTAACTTAATATTGCAATGTTCAGAATGCTACTTTTAATTAATTTGAATTCCTCTCAATACGTTTGCTGCAAGTTGCATTTAGTTCTTTGTTCATTAACTTTCAGGCAGGCTTGGAGTTACGTCCCTTGAATAGCAAATGTGTTTTGATGACAGACGACGGCAGTGTTGTATCAAGTGAAACGGACAAGCGTATTGACTTTCATTTCAACGCACTGCTGGATATCATTGCTGATTGGAGGAAAGACCAGGACATCAGCAAAGACTGCAGTCTTCTAGGTATTCTACCCTAAATACTTATCTGTAGGAACCATGTGTGGCGGTGCATGTGTGTATACAATAAGGTGTTTTATTTTCAGCATATGTTTTCATTGATGTAATTGTTGTTATTTTGAAATTGATTTATTCATGAATTCTACAAATCCTCCTGCTACAATGGATATAAATTTTCATCACTTGATGCTTAGCTAAACGCCTAGTTTCTGTACAGACTACTTTGCCCTTCCAAACTCAAAATAAGGGTTAAGACCATGGTTAAACATCAACACGTTATGATTTGAAAAGTCCCATATATGATAGATGAACGTCGTCAGACCAATGTGTCAGCTCACCAACTATGTGCTCTGTAAACAGACATGGTAGATTCGCGCCAACTGACCTAAACAGAAAACTTCAATCAATGAGTAATCTGAATTACCCAACAATAGCCAAGGACTCTCCTTTGTCTTGGAGGTAAGAAAGCCTCATTGTTTTCATTGGTCTCGTTTTGGAATGTCAGGCACATTTTCGAAGGTCATGTCGGAAACCTTTGAGGTGTATGGGCATGGAAATATACACCATTTCAACCATTTTAAAGTACCGGAATTGAAAGGTATGTTCAAGCAAGAGGATTCTGTTTGGTTCAAAATCAACCCCAGGAACTTGCTTTATCCACTCGCTCCGCATTTTCTTGTCTTTGATTGACGTTGGCTTGGCGACAAATGTGTCATCACCCATCCATGGACATTTGTCAAGGTTTATCCAACTTTCTCCCATCGGAGTTGCAGTCCTCAGTATAGCAGTAATACTTTGCTGGCATTGGAAGGACGGATAGAGTAATGCAAGGAAGAGTAATTAATGTATAGAATACGGCAAGAACAAGGAACATACTACTGTGGCATGAAATCGCTGGACTACAAAAGTGCTTGATAGATATTGCGGCATCGTGGATAAATACAGCGAAATTCAAGTGTCAAGTGTAATCAGGGATGGACCTAGAAATGGATGTGAGACATAGCTGGGGAAGCATGATGTGGTTATGAAGTGTTTCTGTGGCGGCAATGGCTATAGACCTTAGAATGTAGCTTCTCTTTTTGAGGAACTTAAAGATACAGTCTGTTTTATGCTGAAATGCCATGACAGTTGTACTATTATGCAAAATTTGAAGATTTTTCATCAATTTATCCAGGGGAAGGTTAACCAACAAGAACAATCTATGTATGAAAATCAAAATATCAGCAAAGTACGTCTCAGAGCATTTCGGTTAAGAATTCAAAATCAACAGCGAAATGGTGACGAAGTGTATTTTTAATGTTATGGGAAAAAATTTGCCTCTTAATTTCAGATAAAATTCATGATATGCATAAGCAGTTTGTCGAAGAATCTCACATCGAGTTCAGTGAAGAAGAGATGCATCTAATTGACTTCCACATCAGTAACCTTGAATTTGCCCTTGGGTCTGATTTGAGCCGTGTGTCGGCGCTAAGCTGGGACCATAACGAGACCTACGCCCAGTTCGGTGGCGATCACGGCATATTACCTGAGGGCTACTTGGCTGTGTTAACGAGACTTGCCGAGGGAATCAATATACAGCTGAATAGTGAGGTGGGTACACTGCATCTTGTTCTCAGATAGTTTTTAGAAATACGAAAGCTACGATTACTATGTTGGTATGTTAGGTACCAGTCATATTCGAGTGACATTTCATCATCTTGGTAGTTGGTTTGTAATGGTGGTTCGTTTGTAACATACTAGAAAGTATTCACCAACATTTGACTGCAAACTTTGCCTTAATCGTTACCTCACGTTACATGCAACAGTAATATCACATGTTGATACACCAAAAACATAACTGAAATGTGGATTTGCCAACAAAGCTCAATGGCATGGGGGACCGACCATGTTTTTAATTAGGCAATCGTTTTTGTCAACGTAGCTGTGGAGAGAAGATACTGGGTTCGGTTACTAGGTTGGGAAAGGTGTTTTTTTCAAATTGTCAAATAAAGGAAACTAGTTATTGGGTGAAACATTACTGTTTCCCAATAGAAGACATCGTTTCTATTCATTTGGTCTATTTACACTAAACTCTAGCTTTTACATTTGGCACAGCATTTTGGTTTGGTCAGTCATTTCTCCTGCCATATTTAGGTGATACAACCATTCTTTAAACTGAGCACAGGTATCTTGTACACTCATGGTAGGCACTTGAATTGTATTTTTCTTGGTTCATTATCTTGAAGTTTGAACCTTGAGACCTTTTGATTCTAAGGCTCTCAATTCCTTGATATTGGGGCCGAATATCAGCTCCATTCCACTCTGACTGAAAAATATTGAAAAATCATGCAAAATTCCCTCGTGAAATGCAAAAGTTCCACTCAACTGACCGAAAGATTCCCCTCAAGGTTCAAATCACTTATAACTAACACAGGTGACAAATTTAAAAGATAGCAAAATGTTAGCTTTGGCTATTTGAGGCAGAGCCTAAGAGGGTTTACAATGGAGTGGGGTACTATTGATGTTGATTGGGAGAATTTTCACTTCCCCCAAAAAATTCCCCTCTCATAAGGCACAGGCACCTCTCCTCTTAGACAAACAAAAGCCCTGGATTGTCTGTCTTGCACTCTCAGCACTAGATCTCTGAATCATCATCCTTCAATAGATTTTAGAAATAAAGTCAATGTTACTAAATGACCACACCAAAGTTGTTTTAGGAAGCAGAATAGTTTCAAATGATATACTATACTCCCAATAGATGTCCCTGGTGCTTAGAAAGTTCTACTCAAGAGAGGCAGTTATATGTCTGTCATCACAAAGAAACTGGTTTTGGAAACTGAATTTGGTAACCGTTTTAAACTGTTTTCATTGTTTAAGATGCTGTATTCAATAGTCACCACCTCTCCCTCTGTTTGATAGGTGTGTGAAGTAAATTACGAAGATTCATGTAATATCAAGGTGCGCACCTGCTCCGGTGAAGAGTACACAGGGTCAAGGGTGAGTTGTTTGTGGTCAAGATAAACGTGGTTAATTTGCATTTCCTTGAAGTAAGATTATTTCAAGACAGCTAATCTGAAGGAGGGTTATGTATGGGTCATGACTCTCACCTAAAAACTCTGGAGAAAGAACAAAATTTGAATCTGTTCTGTTGTCTTCAATTACAGTTCAGTTTGGTTTTTGTGAATTGTTAAATTTAGTGATTGCGTATACGATTTCTGATCTTGTGCATCGTGGCATTCGTTATTTTGCGTAATATGTTAATGGCTGGGTTACAGCACATTGATTGTTGCTTCACTAATAAAACATTTCCAAAGACTGCTGCTAAAGTGGCAATAAATCCATGTTCTGTCCAAAAAGACAAGTTTTACTAAGTCCACCTACCGCTACAAAATTGGTCTGAACTGTCTTGTTCTTTATTCAACTGAGAAGTGATTTCTGGGTCCCATTTCATGAAACATGACTTAGGAGGGAGCTTAAGTCAGGTGTTTGGCATTGCACTACTACGTTTTGTTACAGTTTTTGTAATAAAGTTGCTAACACATCTCATTTAGCTATAACTGATTCAAATTTTCTGAATAATTAAAAATTTCTGTTATTCTCTAAGCCTTACCACATTGCTGAAGTGAAATTGAATTATTTTTCAAAATAGCTATTTGGAGCATAAGACTAACATTCTGTCTTCACTCTTAGTCAGACCGTTTGGTTTGTGGAGAACTGACAGAGTTCATTATTCCTTGAGACCATAGTCGGCGCATACGTCATTTCTAGACCCTTGTTTAAAGCATCAACGAACTATCATTGAATCTCTGACATCACCTCTAATTGGTCTAAGGAACAATTTCAGACCATTTACATAACCGTGAGTAGTCTAAATCTGAGGTTGTTTCTCATGGTGGCAGGTGGGCTTTGTAGCTTTAAAACCTTACAATGCCTTCATGTAACAGGGAGAGCGTTTTTAAATTTAATCTACGTTTTGTTATTATAATGCAGTTGCACAACTGTTTTCATTTTTATTTTCTAAACAGATGTTCAGCTTTGTTATTGGGTATTTGAAAATGAAATGTTTACTGCCACCACAGCTGTTTTGGTATGAACTTTCAACAGTTGGGAAAAATTTGTTTTAGCAACATAAATATCCTGTGTGCATTGTGTAAGACATAATTACTGTAATTCCTTTTGATCTGTGGCATCCATATACCAATTTCTGGTTCAAGCTGTTATTCATGAGATAGTTAAACTCATCATGAGTGTCTATATTTATTTATGTTTCTCCCAAAAAGGTAATTGTTGAGCCATTGAGCTGCACAATATTGCCATAAAGTATATTCCTTTGTTTTGTTAAATTGTAAACAAGACCACAAGGGAGTTCTACTTCTTTGGTGAAATTATACAAGTATGTTGCTTTGTCATAAAATTTGTAAGTTGTTTGTTTTTCATTTGTTTCTTGTTCGCACGCTACAGATCGTAATTCCTATCAGATCAACATGAAATTTACGCATCTGTCTCGTGAAAGGCTCGAAGCTTATTGTTATTTGTTGAAATCCTATTACAAGATGACGCTGTGGTGGCCATTTTTCCTTTTTTTTTGTTTCGAAGCAACAGCTCTGCTGTTTCTGGTCGGATTTTTTGTTTTTTTGTTCTGTGGTGAGATTCCAAGTGCTAGCATAAGTGTCTCATATTTTGTTTTTCTCCAGTTCTTACCATCCTCATGTTGTTCGAGATTTTCGGAGGACTGTTCCCCAAATAACATATATCTTGTGCCGTTACGTATCTTTAGCGTTCCTTGACGGATCTAGCGATATTCGAGTTTTAATGCTCAAATTACTGCTCTTTTGTTGATTGTTGACTCGTAAATTATAGATGCACTTTGTTAGGCTATCATACTTGTGCTAGAGATCGCAGTTCTCGTCTGATTGACTTGAAACTTGTGTAGTGTTTACCTAGTCAATAGACTGAGGACTCTTGTTCTTGGTTGAAATCAGACACAAGATGGTGCTATGACAGCCATTTTTTAAATTATGTTTGCGCGGTGATCCTTTGACCGAACGTTTTCAAATTTGGTATGTAAATAGAGCTCGTTACTGGGTATCTAAAATCAATAAATAAGTGTAATAAGCATGGGTGTCATTATTGTTTATGTTTTTGGTTTTGTCATCTATCTGCCGTTTAAATGTTTAATTTTTTCACCATGTGTCAGTCTTCAGAGCGCTTTCATTGGTTGTGTGGTCATTGCACAATATGAAAGTTTTTGTTGCCTATTTGTTCAATGTAGTCAAACTAAATAACTATCAGTTTTAGCAGTTATTCTGTTTGTAATCTCTTACTGACAGATGATGTTTAGCATACATTTATTGGGTACAGTGTGTATGACCAATCAGCTGACAGATTATTTATTCAATGGAGCAATAGGGGGAGGGGGGAGGAGGGGATGTTGGTCCTTCTAAGTTAACTGAATTGTTTTGACATGCACGCAATTCAGTCACATTTGTACCCAAACCAGTGATTAGTGGGATATTTCTGTCAGGAAAGTGTGTGTGTGTTATACAGCACATTTACTCAAAACAAAAAACAAGTAATCAGGTTAGGTGTGGCGAGACTTATTTTTTTATTGAGACACGTTAAAATTCCATCCTATTAATTACTCAAACACATGTAATTAAATATTGTACATGGAAGCGCTGTGTTCAAAAGGTTGTTTACCAGAAAAGCTGACTTTGTTAGTGAATTTCAAAGCTCCAGTCTGTGAATTGTCAGAGTATAAACCTTAGCTGAAAAGAGGTTGATGTTTTGTGCTGACAATAAGCATGCACCAGGCAGGCCATTGACTGCATTGTAAGTGACCACATCCAAGCCAGCCTTGTAGTAAATGGGGCATTTACTCTTGAAAATGGGATTTATGAATTAAGTAGGCTACTTAACTCTGAAAATTGGTCTCAAAATTTCCCTTGCAATCATATTTATTGATTACTGGCATCCAATGGATTTGAGGGTTCCCCTGTGGTTATCATGGAGTGAATTAAGTTCGGAAAGGTCGGACAACCATGTCAATGCTAATTATCTCATTTAGTTTTGACTCCAGACCACAACAGTTTCCAAACTCGAGATTTCAATCCTGTGGGTTTTAAGTGTCCTTGCAGTATTTTGTCTCTCATCATGACACGCAGACCGATTATCTCCCATGATGATTACATTAAGGTGAACACTTCCTTCCTGATTTAAATGATGCTCCATAAACCCAAACACAACTTTGTTGATGTTTTTTGGCTAATTTGGATTGTAGTTCTTCAGAGAAATTGATGCCAACCTATCTTTTGACGAGGAATTCAAATTTAGAAGCCAAACAGTTAAAAATCTCTTGTATCAGACTGCACAATATTGTAATTTGTTTCATCCATTGTGTTATTGCTGTTAAGTCATTACTACGCTAATTGTCCATATGGTACTTGAAACAAAATAACTATAAATATGTCATGGAGAAGGTGACATATTAAATATCAAATATTCACTATATATGTATGTCCAAATAAACAATTACTGTAAAATGTAGAGGACAGAATGGGACATTAGAGAACTCAGTTATAACCTGTTTTAATCGGCCGTCAGCTCAAAAAGTGGCGCTCGTTTTTTTAAAGTAATGGCATTGTAATTAGTAGACTCATGTGGTTTTTAGTGTTTTTAGAATAATTGCACTTAGTCTAATTAAATTTATTTTTAGGAAATAATGTCATTATTAATATTCAGTGTTCAGTGGATTGTAGAAGTATGGAACGATGTTAATTGTCCCTTTACTAAGACACCATTTCTTGGTCATGTCGGCTTTTTTGCTTTAGAGGATGTTAAGAGATTGCAGTATGTCATAGTCGTATTTGAGGTGATTACTTGACGGACTGGTCAAATGTTGGAGGTTAGACGTTTAAAAAGTTAGTCACAAATTTATTAAAAACAGATTTTGGTGAATTTTAATTGTTTTTGAACAGCTGGAATGGCAGGGAAGGAATTGGTAATGAGAAAATTACCTGGAATATTTCACTTCGCAATGTTTAATTGTTTTTGTCTATTTTTAAAATTTACTGACATTGGGTAGTTTGTATTGTCGTCGCTATTTATTGTGGCTACCATTCACTGCATTGGCTTGTTTTGTCTGATGTAAGCTATTGTTACTGGATATTGCAGTCTAGACACCTTGCGTACTACCTGTCTCTGCTGATGAAGTACGGAATATTCGGTTATAATTAAACTTAAAACCACCAGTACTTGTCTGGTTTGTATTTCTGTTTAAAGGTAATAGCCTAACTTCGTTACCAGGATTGAATTACTTATTTCTACTTAGATGTTAATCGTTGACCCATTTAATTTCAAGTCCTTGATCACAGAATCTTGTTTGGTGCATGAAAGCAAGGCACAGATGTTTGTAATGAGGTGTGATTTTTTTTCACAGAGCCTATTTTTCACTAAACACAACTTTTTGTACACCACTTGCAAATTTTCTTTCTTTATTCTATTAGTTAAAAAAGTGTGTGTGTGATTTGATATTAATGCCTGTCAGCCCAATTGCACTGTTAAGAATCAAGGCTTTTCATTCAAGGAATGATGGTCTCTTCATTTTTGACAGCGAAATTATCAGCCATAAAGGCCTGAAAAGAAACTCTCAAAGAAATGTTTGTCGCTAATAGAGATGAAGAAACAATTTGTGAATTTCATGTGAAAAAATGTAATCTCCTTGAAAATTCAAAAATTCTTGAAAAATGCAGTCACGATTCGATAACAAACATCTTGGGCATTTTTGCACTTAATATTATTCTGTGGTCATCAAGTATTATAAAAACTACTTATAAGTCAACAAAATTAGTATTAAATATTGATCAAATTATTTAAGAATTTGATCCTTGCTATGGAAGAGAGTCTAAGAGTGTCATGACTCGTGCATTCTATACCCACAATGCTTTGTGTTTTATCTTTTCAGGTTTTGGTCACTGTGCCTCTTCCAGTTTTGAAAAAAGAAAAAATCAAGTTTGTGCCAGAGTTATCGGAGAGAAAAACAAAGGCCATACAAAGTTTAGGGGTCGGCTTTGCTGAAAAGGTAAAGAATGGGGTGTAGCATCGGGTTTCAGCATATTTTAAAAATTTTTCAATAAGCAGTATTGTTACCTTTTTATCCTTTGCGCTATAATTTGTCCTAAAAATTCTGTTTTTAGCTGCCAGTCTCATTGGAAGCATGGGTTCATTTTGCACCATCACCACAGTTTAGACATAAAAAGTGAGTTTTATTCCATTAAGCTGACAAAAAACGAAAATCCAGATAGGCCTTAATGGTTTTGAGATTGGTTTCATTATCCTTATCATCATAGAATTCCACATTGACAGTTAAATAGGTGAATTGCAGCTTTAATTATGTTGACAAATCGTAAATCATTAAAAGTACTCCTTGCAAATTATTCATTGTTAGCAAGTCCAGTGAATGTTAACAATTAACATGATGCTGATATAGTAAATTATATCATTTATTATTCAAGAATTAATCATTTGATATTTTTTTAAATATTTTATTTAGTGGTGGTCGGTGTTGTTACTGTACCAACTACCAAAAAATAAAAGACAGTTGAGACCTCTGGACGCATTTCGACGGACATGCTCTCAGCCACTACCACTATTTCCACTGCCATCCTCTTGTGATGTAAATAAATTCATGACTACAGCTTAATAGGAATGAATCAAAAACTATAATACAATTGACTTTACTGACAATTAATGCAACACCCACCATAAATTTTTGCCCTATTGGACGTTGACCTGTCGTTCAACTGATTCAGTCTAAATAAGCAACAGCCTGCTTAGTCGTTACTTGAGTTGGAAAGGAGGGACAATCAGCGCATCACCCTCCTATGCTGAGGCATATTTTTAAGTACTTGCGCCTGCAATGAATCAACATTTCATTATCACAGCCAGTTTGATGAGTAAACACTGACTGTGGTATGAGAACAAGCTGTTGTTATGTAGGACTTTAATGACAAGTTTGTTTATTTTGCCAAATGTATAAAAAACTATAAATTTAACTCTGAAAAGTACATATTTTCTGAAAGTAGAAATTCTGCAGCATTCTATTTTTGACTTTTTACTAATCTGCCACTGATTGGGTCACGTGACCGTGCCTTTTTAGTAAAGTTTAGCAAAAGTCAAATTAAGGTACATTCTGATACCGAAGCAACGGTGTCAAAACATGATCAAACTTTATTTGATATAAAAAAGCAGAGTGCGACCGAAAGACCTGTGATGCTGGGATGCTTTACTTTTTTCTATTGTATTGTTTTGTTTTTGTTTTTCATTTTCCATGATGCCTGTTGGCTTATTAGATTTTTGGTTTGCTCTGGGGTTTCCTCAATGAGTTCATAATCTTCTCTTAATTACATTTTCCTAATGAAAAAAGTTTGGTTTTAATGATGCGTGGAAGGCAATAAGAAGGCTTTTTGTCTTTAAATGCTGTAAGTACATTAGCATATTGTTGTTATTGATCAGTGCTGAGACTTGTGAAATACAAAAGATAAAATACAGAAGAGCATATTATCTGTTCTCAAGCTGGATACAATCAGGATGTCAAATAGCTTTTACTAAGCTATTCTTCAAAAGTCTGCTGCTATTTGTTTTATCACTCCTTCTATAACCTTATCTACTGGAGCATGACATACCAGTAACATATAAAGTAAAGATTGTTTTAAATCAACCTGAGTTTGCTTTGGAATTCAAAACATATTGCTTTACATTTAGGTTGAATTAAGTAAATTCCATACAGATCATTGTTATTGTTTAAGAATATTTTTTAAGAAAACATCACTAAATTTACTATATTGTTGTACAATAAATACTGTACAACAATATTGTACACCGAATACTGTACAACAATATAGTGCAGTGAATACTGTACAACAATATAGTGCAGTGAATACTGTACAACAATATTGTACACTGAATACTGTACAACAATATTGTACAACAATATAGTGCACTGAATACTGTACAACATTATAGTGCAGTGAATACTGTACAACAATATAGTGCAGTGAATACTGTACAAGAATATTGTACACTGTATACTGTACAGCAATATAGTAACAATAAATACTGTACAACAATGTAGTGCAGTGAATACTGTACGACAATATTGTACACTGAATACAGTACAACAATATTGCACAACAATGTAGTGCAGTGAATACTGTACAACAATAGAGTGCAGTGAATACTGTACAACAATATAGTACAGTGAATATTGTACAACAATATAGTGTAGTGAATACTGTACAACAATATAATGCAGGGAATACTCTACAGTATAGTAACAGTGAATACTGTACAACGATATAGTAACAGTGAATACTGTACAAAAATATTGTACAGTGAATGCTGATTATTTATGCGTTTCAAAACACACTTCAAATTATCAGGTGTCTCAGACAGTACAGTATTTGCACATACCGGACAAGACAAAAATAATGACAAAACATTTTCCCGTCATGAAAGCTAACTCTGTTAAGAGCAAAAATTCCTGCTAATAACTGTTGAGGTGGAAAATTACATTATGTTATATAAGGAAAGAATAACTTAGGCACATCACTAACGTTCCTCTGAATTTCTCTTCCTTCTCACTCATAACAGAAGGCTACTCTGACTATGTATTCAGCTTCTCTCCAGCCATCGTGTCGGGGAATCCTTGGTTATTTTTGCTGAATATTTTCAGCTTGTCCTGTGTGTATTTTAGCCTATATTTTGTAGGCTCATGGCTGAGTGTTGCATTTAGTTGTGATTCCATTATTGCTACACCACAGAGTCATGTTGAATAGATTTTATTAAGAATTGTATTTAATATGCCGTCTCATTTGCGCAACGCACAGCTACCAGCAAATGTTACTTTACTAAATACGTTATTGGATCTGGAACGTGTAGTATTCAGCTGTTCCTTGATGGGTCTCTTTGAAATTTTGATATGCGTTTATGATGAGCAGAGTTCAATCAACAGTGTAGATTTTGAGATGAATGCAACTGTACTGGAGCACCCGTAGTTGCAATCATGGTTCTCTTTGTGTTTGCCATGTTATCTATCTCATTCATTGATGGATGTTCATAAAAGTATGCTTATGAATTATTGTCAGAGATGCCAACACATTTTCTGTTCATTCAGATGGATTTGACTAATATATTACGTGCCTTTGTGTAGCTTTTCAAAAAAAACATTAAACCTTGGCTGAAATCGATACGAGCATTTTTATGTTATATTGTTTTTAGTCTATGAGTGCAGGTCTCAAAATAAGTTGAGGTAAAGATTGGAATCAAATTTACTTTTTTGCCTAACATGGAATTATCGGTCTGTAACCAGACTGTGATTTTATAAAACATGTGTGTTGAAATACAGAAAACATTAAATTTTGGACCTATTGTGTTCTCAAAGCTGTGGTTTTGTTTGTTGTATCTTCATGAGACAAGCTGTAAGGTAAACACCTATCACTGCTGAATTTACAGGCAGTAATTAAAGAACACACCTCAGCTTTAAGTGTACAGTTATTGATTATATGCTTAAGTGAGAAATGTATAGCATTGAATTTCGGTGAGTTTTCAACGTTCTCGTCATTATCCAAAGTGCATTGAACGATGGTAATCAAATCTGATTTGAATTTCTTAAAAGTACAGGTAATATTGATGTTTCAGTACAGAAAGATTTTAATGAAAATCTGTTTGGTATTATATTTGAGCTCACAATGTTTTGACCTTTGAACTTGTTACATTACGTACCTCTCTAGTGTGAGCCTGTACTTCACTTGTTGACCCTTGCAGTTTTTGCTTTTATTTACACTTTTGTCAAATGCTTAAAGGGAAAATCGAACCATTTTTAATGTTACCATTAGCAAAAATACCTGTCAGTCAGATCTTTGGTTACCTTGGAAATTCATTTTCCCACATTCATTTCTGTTGCACTGGTGTGCCATGACACAACAATTGAGAGTGACATGATTAGTACAAAGGGCCTGCATCTCGGTCCTGCATTCACTCGCTATTGAACGCAGTCTTTGTCAGTTATTTTGATCAAGATGAGAGCCTTTTGCTAGCTGGTAAATACATGTCAAGGAAACAATAAATTAACTATGAAAATATCTTTACAGGTCGATAAAAAAGCATGCTGGTTTGTTATGGTTTCTAACATGGCTTATTTTATGACCTGTGCTCAGCGAATAAAAAAACACACACCTGCATCAATTTCAGCAAAAGCATAATATAAACAAGCCATAAGCATGGTTTGTTAGCCGATAAGTAAAAACATAACTGCATATTTTTTGCTCGTCTCGTGTGGGTTTTCTTCTTTTAAAAAGCGAACAATTAAAAAAATGACACACCACATCTTGTAACATCAAAAATGGTCACTCCTATAAAGTTTCGCAAGATTGAAATCCTTTGCACATATTGTTTCCCTTCAACAAAAATCTGGTGTTGTTTTTTAGATAGCCGTGAAGTTCCCCCAGAGATTTTGGAATTCTAAAGTCGGCGATGCTGGATGCTTTGGTCATGTGACTGGTGACAGCGACGTCCGTGGTTTGTGTAGCGTGTTTTACGATGTATCACCACCGGTAAGGGAACTGAAGATAGCTGAGGTGCATGTGTCTATTCCACATTACAGTGGAATGCAGTCATGTAAATTTTATTTATAAATATTAAAAGCATCACTCTGAACATAGTTAAAAGCTTGTTGCCTGGTTGGTGTTCATGTAACTGCAAAAATACTAATGTTCCTTCAAACAGCTATCAACCCCTGCACCACTAGGTGTCCTTACTTGTGGCAGATAAGCATTTCTCCCTCGGGTTCTCAGTGAATGTCAAAAGCTGCTACTATTGGCTGCTGTTTGTTGTTTTCTCGGTGTTATGCAAAATGGTGCAAGAAGGCTGCTTCACTTGTCATATGACATGCTCGTGTTTGAGTTTCCTTTCAGGGCACCAGCATTAGTAAAATGTGACAGTAAGCCATTAATTTTACCTGTCTTGTCCAACACACTGCCCTAGTTGTGCCGCTTTATATTAATCACAGATGAACGTTGGGCTTTGTTGATAGCTGAAACCATTGACTATGTTGGCTAGCATTTTAGACTCACTGGTTGGTTAGTAAGCAGAGGACTCACGGAGCAAAAATCTAACCATAGCGCGAACTATGCCTGCTTTTACGTAATTGTAGTCTTCCCATGTGTTAATCCTCAGAAACAACTATTTGATACGTTATTTATTTTTACATGTAATGGGCACGTCACTATCATTTTTAGTGCAAAAGAAAAAAGGTATCTGTGCTCTGCTGTTTCGACAGAAAAGGCTTGAGTTTTTCAAACATAACTCAAAGTTGTTAAGCACTGGGAGGTTAAACTACATTTCCTCGGTATTAAACTCATACTATCAGTCCTGTAATATTCCTTGCAGTCATAGTGGGATTTGATTTCCAATAGCAACAGGAACATTGAGTGTATCAGCAACTAAGGGTTTATTCACTACTTGCACTAATTCGCCATTATGCTCGAGAACAAGTTGTTGTATCCAAATTGGTTCTGCATGTTTGGAACACGCTTGCTTTCACGCTTACGTTGTTAAAATTTGATGCTAAAACAAGGCATTGTGTCCTAACCAAGAATGCGTAACAGTTATTTTTTGTAGCAACTCCAAAGTGTGCAAGTAGTGAATTGGGGTTGGCCAGCTCTAAAGATACAAATTCGAATTCAACATTGACATTCAAACTGAGACTAAATTCCCCAGGCCATTATTTTGGCTGAATTGCTAAGTGAGAGTGTGGGTGTTAGTCACGGTATTATAAACATTTGTTCGCTGGTTTTCTGGATGCTTCCTATTTTCTCAGGGATTCGACATTGGTATCTTAACAACATACTTATCCGGTAAGGCAGTGGAGTTACGGAAAAAGAAATCTGATGAAGAAATGATGGAACTGTTAATGAGCAACTTGCAGAAGTTGTTTCCTGATGTGGTAGGTGTGGATACCTCTCTTGAAGTGGTTATAAACCCATGGGTATACGCATGGGGGTGGCTGAGAACCTGGAAATAATGCGGAAGCGATTTCTGGGGGGGGTGCTTATAAAAAGCAATTACAAACCCCCCTTTTGTCTCAAAAATCCATAATTTGATATCGACCACACCCTGTTATGTCTCCAGAAAGAGCTTGTATAAGTTTGAGGCTGTATCGTGACATGAAATTTAGTGATCTTGTTCTAAAGAAATTACATACAGTGAGTTCTGTCCACGCTCAAAGGGCACTCCAAAACTGAGTAAGGAACACTGCAAGACCAGTTGTATAAATCATAAGTTGTTTTTTTTTGAAGGAAAGTATGCATTTGATACCTCTTTATTGAATATGCATGTTGCAGTAGACACTCTTCAATGTGGAACATACTTAGGTAACTGCTAATGGTAGAATTACCATTTACTAGCTGTGTTAATGCAAGTGTTCAAAACTTTGCAAAATTTCTGGTGTCAGCTACAGTTGTACAAGCCAAAAGTATTCAGACAAAATGACCCAGAATTCCCGTCATGACAAGAAAACGTTAATTGTCTGTCTTTTGTCTTACACATATAGACTGCGTTAAAAACAACACAAAAACTCCTTTGAGAATTTCCTTTTGACAAAATGGAGTTCCACTTAACTACCATATCGTGTCAAAAAGTGAAAACTTTTTACCATATCGTTGTTAAATCCAAATGCACTACCCTCATCATTGAAGAACATTGTGCATTTGGAATTTTTTCAGCTTGCTGGTGAAGACAAAGCAAGTTATTGGCAGAATTTTTAGTCCTCATATTGATGCGAAAAATACATCGTTACTTTTTTGTGGGGGCTGAACTCTTTCTCTTCTATCACGCTATCAAAGCACGCAGAAACAAAAATTCTAGGTCATTGTTTTTACCAAGAGGAATTACAAATCTAGAAAACTCGCTGTCATCTATTCCCCCTGTAGTAGCAGGAAGGCGGTTATGCAGGACCTTGGAAAAATGTCCAAATTGCCCAAGTTTGGAACATCATGTCTCAGAAATGGACGTTTGGATTCAACTTTCAGATACTGCGCCTTATGCACTCCTATTGAAATGTCGTTCCACTTTTGTATGAGGTGCCGTATCAAAGTGCAGGATTTTTATGATTTTTATGAAAAATATCAACAGCTGCATTAAGCGAGAATGAAATGACAATTTAGAAAGCTGTAACAGCGTTATTGAACAAAATTTGGTCATGCTAGTTTTGCTATCAGTGGTCCTTTCTTTTTGCTAAATTTTCCTAAAAAGACATGGTCATATGACCCAGATTGGTAAAAAGGCAAAAATCAAACACTACAGGCTATTTACTTCCAGAAAATGTTTACAATGAGTCCTTTACTGACTATGGTTTTGTATATTTTTGGCAAACATAGACTTGTGGACAAGGTAATACATACCAAACAATTCAATTCATGAGGGTCGTGTAGAAAACATGTTAAGTTCAACCCTAGTGATCTTTGACTTTTGCTGTACAGGATGTCCCATCTCCAACTGGCTTCTTCATCACCAGCTGGGAGAACGATGTGCATTCTGGGATAGCTTACAGTTTTATGCCAATTGGCTGCCAGCCAGACGCATACAGTGTTATTGCTGAAGATATTATGTCAAGGATCTACTTTGCTGGGGAGGTGAGTACCTGCCACATATTGATTGACGATTTCATGAGGTTTTGGTAAAAATTCTCTCTAAAACAGAAGTTGGTATACGCTAACCTTTTAGGTGTGATTGTTGTGTAACCGATGATAATTATGTTAAGTTAGTGGGTGTCGTAATTTTTTAACATAAATTAGAACACAATATGGTGGAACAGTAAAATTTTATTTCATCAAATTTTCAGTAAGAGAAAAGATGATAGTTTTTCTGATTGTTTGAAATCTGTATATTTTATTTATTGCTTTCACCAGCAAACACACACTGAGATTTTGAAATTTTTCGCAATACATTTGTGAGCATTGAAACAGGAAAAATGATAATTTTGGCCATTCTTTTGTTTGGATTTGAGGAAATTTTGCCGTCCAATAGCATGAGCCTTGCATTTGTGTTGAATTGTTGGCATTTCAAAGAATTTTCAGTTTAGACACTCAGTCATGCGCAACTAGATTTTTTAGAAAATGTGGAGTGTGCAACTGCAGAGTTGCATTTTTAGTAAATAATAGTTGGCACTCCTGCTTGTATTTTGTGTTCATGAATACTAAATTCAATGTTTATTAGCCAATATTATTGTTCAAATACTCAATTTGCGCTTTAGTGTGTAGTGTTGTTGTGTACACTGAGTGACTGGACAAAAGTCTCTGTCATAACTGGACAACTCTACACCATGTGGACACAGTGTTTTCATGCATGCGAACGCTAATCAATCGTCACCAGTAACTGAATGCAGAAACATTCTTCATCTCATCTGGGCATTTTCTATCAGAGTTGCTTATTGGTCAATTCTCCTAATGGCTTCTGGTTCCCTATGTTGCAGGCAACCAATGAGAGATACCCTCAGTCGGTGACAGGAGCCTATCTCAGCGGTATCAGAGAGGCAGGTCGCATCGTTCTGGCCTCCTTTACAAACTCTTAGCTGTCATCCAGAATGGTCACCTTGTGGCCCAGCAAGTGGTTAATGTTTCAATGGCATATGCTTCAGTGCTGGGATAAGGCAGACACATCAATCAAATATGATTGATCCTGCAGTCGAACAACAAGCCATTTGTCAACCTATTGCTCGTGCTCATTGTCATTTTTGTAGAAAAACAATTAGCAAAGCATACATAGCAGTGTGCAAGACTTGTATCAGCTTTGCCGTAAAACGGTCATATTTTCGTTTCATTCCAGTTTCAGGCATTTCGTACCAACTATGCCCATTGTTATTGATAACTAACCCTACTCTACAGGGTGTCTCAAACTTTTGGGACTAATTTTATTTGATAAATAAAAATAGCATGAAAAGGAGAAGATGTGTTTGAAAGTTTTCATTGGTAGCATAGCCTGTATGTGGGAGTTATTGCCTGCCTACTGTTTGAAACTTGCATGCTTTAAATGCATGGCTCCATTACGTGAACATTCGTTTGCTTCATCTATCATGGCACTGAGTCACTGCATTACCTTCTAAGACATCAACTGGTGTGCTCACAGTCTTTTTATGGTTTGAGGGCTGTTCTTCACTTCAGATTTTGTGCGCGAATTTTCTACGTTCACTCTTATATGCATCTCACATATAAGCAATTCGATTGCGAGGGGCGTATATGCTTAAGTAAATTAAGGTTAAAAGTGTCCTAGGATTTTGAAACACCCTGTACAGTGGTTGTATAATTATTTGCCCCATCAAGCTTGGCTAGGTTGGGTTGTTCCATGTATTGTTTAAACAAGTGTCACTGTTCAATTTTGCTTGTATTGATGCAATTAATGTGAGAAATATTGTCACTCCGATAGCAAAAAAAAACATTGCAGAGGGCATAGCATTTTAACATTGTGACGCAAAACAGCAAAAAATCTCAAGGATTACATGAAAAGGTTAACATTGTTGTTTGGATAATGGATTAATTCCCAGATGACAGAGTGGTTGTTTAATTTATCGTTAGTAGATCTAGTCCCTTCAGATGTGAAGGATCTCATTGGCAATTAAAGACAAGACTGTCAGAAATCTGCTTGTAGACATCTCAGTCCATAGTAGCATGGTAGGGTGCCCTTTCAGGGGTTTCGGGTTAACTGGTGACCTGTGGGAAAGCCGTGATGTGGGTACTGGGCAATTCGCGAATTCTGGGAAAGACCACCATTTTGGACTTACCCTAAAGTCTCGTTTATTTAATGCAAAATATGGCTGGCAAGATAAGTAGCACAAAATAGGTGGTGTAACATTTTTAAAGATCTGTACCATGACTATCACTAGCAGTTATGGATATAGTCTCGGATACTATTTAATTTTGATTGTTTGAGATTTCATTATTTTCGGTAATGATTATGTGGAGCTAAGACCAAATTTCTGACTTAGGGTCTTAAGCCACTTTTCATGAAATTGTCCTTTTTATGTAATTTTGAAAATAATTTTTTCTGGTAGTGCACAGCTGAAGTGTCTGCCCCTGTTGAATGGCTTTGAACTCCATTTTTATGATAGAATTGCCCGCCAGAGTAAAAAACGACAATGTTTTAGTGTTGGCTCTCTATTGATGTAACTTTTTGTGTTCCAAATTGGTGAAAGTAAAGTTAAGAGGGTCGTTGAAAAAAATATATGACTGTGCATTTACGCTCCCCTTGTCTTTGTGCATGTGGAGTAACCTAGTGTATCAGTTTCTCTGTATTGTGTTAGAGCTGTCTCTTCCCTTGATCCACCAAAGTGACAGACATAGTGGTACATTGGTCACTTTGTATTTGCTCAATGAAAGGGAATTGGGAAAGGAAAGGGGAAAGTGATTGCTGGGTAAATAGATATTTTTGCTGTGGTTTTGGCATATGTGAAGTTGGGTAGATGTTTATCCCACTTGTTGGCATAATGGTGCTGGTTTTCCTCTGTAGAGTTCTAGACAAACAAGATTATGCAACAAGATGATGAATTTATCCTACTTCCACTGCTGGGTTAGGAAACTCATAAGAAGACTATTATTTCCCTACACTGTGTTGCAGGTAGTTAATGATTAAACTGCCAGGGGAGTAGGGGCTACAGGTCGGTAACAGGGCTCCTGCATTTTGAAAATCAGTTTTCTCTGAATAAGCTACATCAGACTGCTTCTCAAAATCGGGAACCCCAGTATGTGACTATCTGTTAAAAACACAGAACTGGACTAAAAGCAATGGTTTTCTTTTTAAAAACTCAGATTAAGTATTCACTTTTCTAATAATTCAATGCAGCAGTGGTCGCTCAACATTGCCAAAACAGGGTTCCAGTGGACTCACGTTCTTGACCGTTGGGGTCCATTTTTGATGCCTATGAAAATTCACTCTTCTTGTCATTAACAATAAAGTCAATCGTTTGTGACCATTTTTGGGAAAATGTGACTGGCTTAGTAGTTAGCCTAGAATGAAACAAACCAAGCCTTCCTTTTTATCAATGAAAAATCCCGTACCAAGAAAAGAAATCGATCTTTATCAATGCCATCTTTGAAAACGATTGTTTTGGCTCACGTTTTGCGTGGAACACTTTGTTTTGGTCATTTCATGCGGCGAATTAGCGTTCCTTACTTTACATGACAGGAAAGGAGTTCATTGATTGTTTCAAGCGGAAGATTCGCCTCCGCTTATTTAATTTATTGAAGGTTGTAATCTGTGCTTGACGTAATTAGCGCTGGGTAGGTCTTAATGTAAATTTGCGCCTTTTTGCTTTAGTTGCATGAAAATCCCAGCCTCTGGCGAACAAGGGTGTCGGTAATGTAATGATAACTTAGTCATCTGTGATATGCTGGCGAGCTGTATTGCTGGTGGTTGAGTTCATGAATACGGTAATATTTAACTTTTATTGTCTATCCCCAAGACCATTTATACAACAGATTGCTGTATTTTCTAGATGTAAGCTGCGAATGTCACGTGTAGAATTTTGTAAATCACTACTGTTTGATGATGTACATATTCATGTATCGGCGTGCTTAGTGTTTTTGATGCGTTGTTCTGTACTGCACTCATTGTAGCCTACTGTTGGCGATCTTGCAACACTGAAAAGAACATCAAATTATACTGAAATTATACTGAAATTATACTGATTTACCTTATACACGTATGCCTTACTAGCATTTCTGGTTTGAAAAAAAATCATAAAGCACCCCACACCTTTGATGTGTGTTTCCTGAGACATTTTTTTTCAAAGTGTCAAACAATATGCGGCTGCCGGTTGGAGATATCGTGAATTTTACGTGCGTGGCGCGTGTTTTACGAGTATGTTCGATAGCAGATTGGCGGACTTGGGGTGTTTGGTTGGCGAGGCTGGAATGCTGAATCATGTAATAGAATTCATCGCTTTCGTTCCATCAGCCAAAATTTATCTTCGCTAAGTGCCGCGCGAGTTTCCTGCGTTTACGAAACGCAGCCATTGGGTTCGTGTTCGCGAGTGTTTATGGAAGCTGGCGTCTGGACGCCGCCTTATTTTTTGCCTGATTTTCCTCGAATCGACTCTGTCAGTAGCGCATTTTTGTCAAAAAAATGCAAAATATATATAAAAGATGAGTCTGTGGCTACAGAAAACTCGAGTAGAATCTGGCGCTCACGAGGGAAAGCTATACCAGAGAACGAGTTATCAAAAAATCTGCTTCAAACATTCGGCTTTGTACGATTGAATGTGTAACATCTGCCTGTTGTAACTTTCTTCGTTACTTTCCATGCGCGCACCCAGGAGGGGCCCAAGGGCCTCGAACGAGCCCCCCCCCCCATTTGGCGAAGTGGGCNTCCACTGAAGAAGCACAAACGCGCAATTCACGGTGGCGCTTTTTTGTTGCCAAAAGGTCCACATCGTCAGGAATTCGAGCCCCCCCCCCATATTGAAGGCTGGGTGCGCGCATGCTTTCGCATTATAGCTCTAAAAACTGGAAGGTTTTACAAGTATGTTCGGATGGTACAGTCACCACAGGTCATTTAGTCAGAGTCGTTATTTGCCACTGATTCCGCTTTGACTAACTGGCGAAAACGTTATTACTTTCGCTAGTAGCAAAAACCCCAGTTCTAATCCGTCAACGGCCAGTTGCAAGTGTCACTTTTGCTACTGTTTGCTGATGGTTTGTGTAACCGCGTGACTGGTAGCCCTTTTATAGCCAGACCGCTCACTTCAAACAATGAGCAATAGCATTGCTTCAAAGGACACACACGCAGCAGTGGTAATAGGCCTTTGTTTATTGTCGCATCGATCAATTTACAGAGGAAAGTGATCGTTTTTTTACGTCAATATTCACTTTAAGAGATTCGGGTGGCGAGGACACAAGCTGCTGATGAAAAAGACCACTTCGAGTCGTTAAGCGTTTCGCTATCGTTTTTGACATTCCTGTGAACCTGGTGCATGTTCACAGGAGTGTCAGAACTCCATCAGCTTCACTGGCTAAAACGCTAGCCTGTCGTTTTACCCAGCTGACAGATGAGATGTCCGCGAAAGTGTCATTTTCACCAGCAGATTTTTTTTCTCACCAAACGAATCGCTTATACGCGAAAATTAATGACGAAACACGTGCATTATCTGTCTATCTGACGTACGTAAGCTTATTAATGAGATGATGCACAAATGCCTCTTACCCCTGCGTGCGCACGTGTGTCGGCCAAAAGTGCTCGCGAAGCAGTTATGAGGTAACTCAGTCAACGTGACAGTAAGTCACATTTCTAACCGCACGAACATATTAACCAGTTTTTGACCAGGTTATGAGACGCCGCTTTCGTGCTACAGGTATCGACGTCTTGCGAATGTGCTGAAAGGGATATTCATGGACCACGTGTTCAGGAAATCTGTCTACACAGTTGGACATGTACGTTAGTGTTCCGATCCATCCATCATGCCGTGTCTCGGGTGTTTTCAATTTCGCGGTGAGATTTTTACAATGTGGGGTCGTTTATGTGAAATGTGGAAGCGCCTGCAGTCGCTATGCTTTGCAGTGTTTAGTGCCAATACGCGGACTCTTACAGTTTCACTGCAGGATCTTATTACGGACAGTGGTAACGTGATCTCACGTCACGTTGGTCCAGAAGTTTCAACCAATCATGGTTTGATAGGTGTAAGATTCATCTTAAAAGTAAGCAGTCTTAAAAAAGAAATGCTGAAGGGCTAAAGTATGCCGGAGAGACACAAAACCACTCTCACGAAAATCCGGGGTCATTTTGTTTCAATGTGGTACAACCAAAATCCTATATGCCGGTGGTTACCTGGGAGTCTGGGAATGTGGCTACTTAGATTACTTCAAGCGAACAACATAGGGAACACTTTACTCAATAATCTCGGCATGTGAGATACCTAAATACTGAGACCTCCGCCTGGATAGCCGGTGCAAGTTTTCGTCATATCTAGGCCTGAGAACACTTTCTTTACATGATGGTAATGCGTGTGACTGGTTTTTGAACAGCAGGAAATAAATTTGTCTTTTGTCCATAGACGGCGCAGCACTGAAAAACTGGAGGGCAGAGAACATGTAGCTGTTGGCTTACAGTAGGCTACGCTTGCTGGGGACTGCCATATTGGCTGTGGGTTTGTGGGACCGTCGCCGCATTTGCTATGGTCCGTTTGTCATCACGGATACTATTCATCAGGAAGTAATAAACCAAGTATATAACTACCATATTGCAACTGGTAAATAAGTTATCAGTTAAATGGTTGTTATTACGAAATAGAAAACACTTTATCAGATTATAATTGGCAATTTAAAACCCTCCTACGCATCATTATGCAACTATCTTATCATCGTGATTTAGTTCATCCAAATGGATCAACAGGCACACAATCGTTAGTACTACAGTAACGGTCACGCCTTGGTTCTGCACTCTTAAACATGGGCTCACTCCACAGGAACCTAAACAGCAACAACCTCTTTCATTTCATTCTAAAAACAAAATTTTCTGAGTCGGTATTGAAACTGTTGCTTTGGAAACTTCGATTCGGCACCGTCTATTATATAAAGTCTGATGAGGTTATCGTGATTCGTGTAAAACCAACAATTCTTTTGGCCACTGTTGCATGTCAAATCGCAAAATTAGTGCCTGGAGACTGTTTGACTGAAGTGAAATTGGCCCCATAAATCCGAACAGCGAACCGGATACCCTGGTAACTAGTTGAAAAAGTCAGGAAATCAAATTGCTCATCACGGTGACTAAATCAGGTGATGACAGGACACGTGTGCAAGTTATGTTTAGAAAACAGTCTCGATCACTTAAACAATAGGTCTATAAAAATGTGCAGACCTACAATAAATGTGTTTTGACTCCAAACAATGCTTTGATTTTCTTCTCGGGAGCACTACCTCAAGGAATCTGAAACCACTCAAAGCCAGCGCGTGCCATGCGCCGAGCTCTCGGGGGAGCTTCACTCGTGGTGGCTTACATTCCTCATAAATATGCTTATCCCGTCAAACAAATCCAGGTTTCATACAAGAATCAGTTAGCGGCGTAAAACGGGAAATTACTTCTGCCGTCGATCGTATGACAAATCTTTTGTCATGCGATAGATTAAGTCGATGCATCTCGTCAAAATTCGTGGTATTCCTCGAATACACAAAAAATTGATCAGAAGTCGCTTCTCAGTTTATGCTGCCTCATTACATTTGTGCTTTTGACGTCACACCTCTAGGTGGCGCAGTGATGGCGTGTGAAAATTTTTCTGTTTTGCTGGTCAACTAATGCCCGGTTCACGAGTTCGCCAAAATCATGGGGTTTTCGCTACAACTCGCTAGCAGCAAAAGCGCAGTTATTGTGAACAGTCGCAAGGGTCACTTTTACTAGCGCTTTACTAGGGGTTTGTAATAACCTACCCCAAAACGTACTGGCGTTTTCACTAGCACTTATGTAGTCAGACCGGCTTACTTTGGCACACATGCGCAGGGGTGAGACGCCTTTGTTCCATCATCACATCAATCAATTTATGACAGAAAGTCAACGTGTTTTAATATCAATCATCGCTTAAAAGCGATCCTGGTGCTAAGGAAACAAAGTAACTGATAGCGAGTATTACCCCTTCGGCGAAGCTCGCCTGGCTCAGTAAAACCGTGGTTTTTTAGCGGCCAGTGAAACTCGACTGCTGGCGTTTTAAAATTTTTCTAACTTTTTGGTAATGGCGATTTCATAAACATTCTAAATTTTCAAATGGTTTTAATTTGAAATGTACGAAACTACGCGTCATTTCCGCTGCCCCCGGCTTAGGAGGTCATTTTATTTTTATTTGTTGATCGTCACCGAGCACTAAGTTCTTGTTGATGTGGTAATACGCCAAGCAGCTACATGTAATCAAAGTGACATTATAGGGGAGAAAACTGTGGTTTTCTTGGATCATTTCGAAGGCGGAATGGAACTCGCAACCTCAGCGATCGGCAGTCCTGCGCATTGCTAGCGCCGAGCTAATTTAACCCACTTGTTGAATAGTCACTGGCCTTGATTTCAGTGAATGATCAACCAACGGTGAGAATGGGTGATCTGTATTTGAATGACAAAAGCACAACGGATTTTGTTATTCTATATTCAAAGCTAATAACTTCAAGAAGTCAATATCGTCCAACAATAGTCTCAAAAACGCGTATGCGAGCGTGTTCCTTTAAAAAGATGGTCATAAACCCGCGCCTTCTGTTGAATGGCATCTTTTAAATTTGTCCACTTAATGTCATAAATTCGGTCTCACCTCGTTCCTTACTCAATTCTAGACTTGAAAAGAACCGATACCTCGTTATGGCTTCGCAAGATGCACAATTTCCTTGACACGACGCGTCAATATCAGTTGCCACAAAACCCGAGTGTGTTCCTTAAAAAGGGGTAATAAAGCCGGGCCTGCTCTTGAATGACATCTTTTACATTTGGCCACTTAATGTCATTAATTCGGTCTCACCTCGTTCCTTACTCAATTCTAAACTTGAGAAGAACTGGTAGCTCGTTATTGCTTCGTAATATGCCTAATTTCCTTGTCACGGCGCGTCGATATCAGTCGTCATGGCGGTATGGCTGTCAGGAGAATTCCGAGACCATAAACTGTGGCTGCTGCTTTAAATAAAGGTAGGCTTTAGAGCGTTCCTACTTTTCCTACTTTTCTTACTTTTTGTCCTTTTCCTACTTTTTTTCTGAAATACCTAATATTTCCTACTTTTTCCTACTTTTTTTCTCATAGCTCTAAAACTTTTGTCTAAGTTATGCTTTTGTTTTAGTGAGTAGTCATTTCAGGTTGTCAGGAGAGCACACGAAAGACTTCCTCCAGCACAAGCGATGCTAACAATAAGACCATGTAGTTGGAGAGCCAGGACGACTTTATTCACATTTTTTTTTTCTTTAGTGCAAAAGGCTTGAGTGCGAAATTTTATTGTATATCACCTAACTTAAACATTGAAGGAAAAAGAGTCTTAAGATGCACCATCATGAGCTTTGGTACCTGGGGAGTCCAAAATAGGGCCTAAAAATCCATTTCATTAAAGTTTCGAGTGCAACGTCCGTTTCAAGTTGATTTCATTCAAATCACCACTGAAATTGTTAAAACGATGCAACTTAAGACGTGTAAATGCCTGGAGTTATTAATTAAGACGCCTAATAATTAATAACCAATTAATGATTTATTTCAAATTGTAAGTGCAACAATTAAATTCCTCTTCCAAAAGATACTTTAGTGACTCTGGACACCATATCCACAACTTAGGAGGCAATTTTCCTCGGGTTTGTAGATAAGATGGGGGTGTTTGGATCCCGGGGGACAG
Source organism: Phoronis australis (assembly GCA_002633005.1). NCBI lineage: Eukaryota > Metazoa > Phoronida > Phoronidae > Phoronis > Phoronis australis. Next base: position 236,410 of record NMRA01000202.1, on the reverse strand, counting down.
TAAGACCCTGTTGTAGGAGGGGAACTTGTTATAGAAGAACACAGAAGAGACTCACGCTTCAAGAAACAACTCGAGAGGGAGTCATTCAAACGAGAGCTGAAATAATATGTTTTATCCACAGTAGGCATCAAAATCGTTGTATTTTCTCTTTTTAAACAAGTTCGTTTTGGGGGTCTTCTTATCCCTAGAGGTCAAAACACCTCCATCTTAACTGCAAACACCAGGAAAATCCAGTCTTAAGTTGTGAATATGATGTCCAGAGTTACTAAACTGTCTGTTAGAAAAACAATTTTTGTTGCACTTAACAATTTAAAGAAATCATTAATTGGCCGTTAATTAATAAGTGTCTTACTAACGCAAGAATTTTTCATACCACAACTTGTATTTTTTTTTGTTCACTTGAAATAATGTTTTATTCACAGAAGCAATCAAAAAGTTACAGTTGTATTTCCTCTATTATTAGTTCATTTTGAGGGTCTTCTTATCCCTTGGAATCCAAGAACCTCCGTCTTATGTACAAATCCCAGGAAAAATCGAATATGGTAACAATCTTTTGGAGAATTTTTTGTAGCACTTAAATGTTTTAATGAGTCGTTAATTCGTCGTGAATTGGTAAGTGCTTTTACTTAATAACCTCAGTCATTTTCGCGTCTCGAGTTGTATCATTTCAATATATAAGAGGGTGACTTGATTGAAATAAACTTGAAACAGATGTTGCACTCGAAATTTTAATTATACGGATTTTGACTTCTCTTTCGGACTCCCCCCCCCCTCCCCCCAGAGACCAAATCTCAGGATTGTGAAACTTAAGATGCCCCTTTCCTTCAGTGGTAGGTGATGCACAATAGAATTACGCAGTCAACCCTTTTGCACTCAAAAGCGTGAATCAAGTCCTGCTGCCGGGCTCTCGAACCAATGGTGAGTACTGTAGGCTACTGCCTGTGACATGAGGTAAACGTCATTGTAAGTATCGATGAAAACTACTCCTGAACGCCTGCTCTTGTTCCTACTTTTACCTACTTTTCACTTCACAGTTCCTACGTTTTTGGAAATGTGTCCTTTTTCCTACTTTTTGCCTGAAACTGCTTGAAAGCCTGAAAGGTAGGAATACGAGAAATTCATGGTTTTATGGAAGAGAATACGGTTTAGATTTGACTCATTCTGCACAGTATTTTGGGCCTTGAAAACAAGCTGGATCTGCTTTTATTACTGATTTCGTCTTTTTGAAGGTGCTCGCGAGCAGCACATTTCGTCATCGGTTCACTTAAATGCAACTTTGACCTGGCCCTCCCAGCTGTCCCAATTCACATAAGTTGTTCGTCTATTCTTGTCACCGTGACCTCGGTCGCCCTTCTTCGCGCGTTCACTAGCCATGAAATACCGCCACAGGTGTAAGCGGCTCACCTTATTTGCACCTGTCAGTTTTATCAAGATTCAATATGTTCATAGCCTCAAACAGAGTCATAACTGCTGTCCGATAATCCTTGTTTTGTGAATTGGCAATTATTTTTCTATGCCGTTCTTGGGCCAGTAGAAATGCACCCAATTTTCATTGGTTTGTTTACGTGTGGTCCCTCCACGTCTCTTGCTGCGTCTTGCTTTCGTTCAAAAAATGCAAACCATATCTACTGAAATTCACGGCGAAATTACAATTACTGGTAAAAAAAATGAAGCGATGATAAAAATGATGAAAGACACTTTCTTAAAAACTTTGTTAACCGGAAGCCAGGCGAAAAAGTCGCCAAATTGCCCTTACATACAAATGCAGCAACTGCATGCATTACGCCACTGAACAATGAGGGTTCACGATGGTCTCGTACGTAACCAGCTGAAAAATGAAGAAGCGTAAACTGTTGCCTAATTCCAAAAACGCTGTTATGAATGATGCAAAACTTCCGGTTCCTCTGTATTCATAGCCTAAACTCATCAAAGAGTAATATTTTTAATGAAAGCGCTCCGAGGAGCGAACCTTGGCGAAATTAACCAAAAAGATGACGATAAAGATGATGACGAAGATGACGAATATGACGAAGATGGTGGTGAGGATGAACAAAAGAAGTTAATAACATACACATGACGAACGTAGGAGTCCGAAATCAGTAAGAAAAAGGCTAGTCTTGAGCGACACTTGGCGAAATTAAGGAAAAGACGGAGATGATGACGAAGATGATGACGATGATGACGAATATGATGATGTTGGTGGCGATGATGAACAACATCACAACATTCATATGACGAATTTAGATGTCATAAATCATTAAGAAATAGGCTGCAGTCTAGTTCAATTGAAGCTAAACCAACCTGAATGCAGCAAGAGCGTTCAACAAAGGAACAGCGTTATCAGTAAATCTCAAATAACTCAAAAAGTAGAC
>NMRA01000202.1:161706-233925 GCA_002633005.1 Phoronis australis | reverse complement strand
TCCTTTCCCAGAACTGTTTATCATCAGCATAGTGCATCCTTTATTTGTTCATTAATTTCATTGGTTAATTCGTGTTTCTCAGGTCTCTATATATATCACTTTCACCATATTTTAAGTAGTATCAGTAGCTTCAGTAGTATGAGTTGATTAGTAGTTTGTTCTCCGCATTGAGAGTTGTTCTCATCATTCGTTGACAGTCTTCAATATACTAGTCAAGATTCATCTCTTGTGTTTCTTGCCTATACGAACCACCTCGTACACAGCCAAACCGCAATTTCCAGTGTACTCCCCTCAGTAACCAGCTGAAAAATGAAGAAGCGTAAACTGTTGCCTAATTCCAAAAACGCTGTTATGAATAATGCAAAACTTCCGGTTCCTCTGTATTCATAGCCTAAACTCATCAAAGAGTAATATTTTTAATAATAATCCCAGCACCTTATGTACTATAAAACTGCTATGGCTTACATCGAACCGTGTTTGGCGATATTCTGCGTTAACAGAATTTACAACTATCGTTCAGACATCCCGTTGTCATGACCGAAGCTTATTCAATGGAAATAGTTGTATCCATTACGTTGCTTATCGGTAATTGAAGGCAACTGAAATCAATTTAAATTGACAATGCAGTAAGAACTGAAGCGGTTGAATACGCTGCCGATAAAACCGTAAACGCTTGATTAACCCCATGCATGCATTTGAATGATAATAGGCTGGATGCGAAGTTCAAAGATGTCTTAAGTTTTGCCAAATATAACTGACATTGGTGAAATTTCCCGCCTGAAAACAATCTGACTGAGACGTCAGCGTAAACATAATTATAGGCGTGTCATGGGCGCGGCGCCGGTTGGTGTCTGACGGACCTCAGATTGTCATTGAGATTTTTGAAAAATCGATAAAGCGGTCACTAGGCTCTTGATACGAACGGAAGTTAAATCCCCTGGTTTCAACCTAATCCGACCGCTCACAGGCGGTGAGAATGCAATGCAGTGATGCCGACGTGGCCGATACGTTCTGGTAAATATCTTGTTATGCTCGAAGATGTCAAAGTTGAAACTAGCCAGACCCGAAGAAGATTCTTTGGCAAGACTTAGCTCAACGAGATTTACCAAGCTGTGCAGTGAACCCATCAATTCCATTGCGAGGTCACATGCTTGCGGTAATTCTGTCGTCCCATGCATTAGGGAGTGACTGGAAATAACTTTGCAAGCATTATAAATTAATCAGCACCAATAAACCATTAGCGGATAATTGCTCTTAATGTAAACTGATTTTTCGTGCAAATAGCTGTTTTGACATTTGTCACACCATTTTAAGTCGGTGTTGAAAAAAATCCAGTCTTATGTAGTACCGGCAATACCTTTAAATGTGTTCAGGTCGTTTTAACGAAGTGTTTTGAAAATGCATAGAATTTTATAGATTTCTTACAATTAACTCGCAAAAGTACTTTCGTATGAACGTCACTGTTCTTTCGGCGAATTTCCGAATGTTCCAAAACAGTCTCCGGTGATGGCATTGATTTAGGAAATCTCTGATTTTCATTGAAGAGTGATTGCTGACTCTTCCGCTCTGTCTTTTATTATTTCGTAAACTTATTCGACGCTGCTTTTGTGCTAAACGGAAGCGAGCTAACCACAAAGGATCACGTTTTGCACGAGGTTTCCTGTCTGGCTCTCTCACGAGGTTACACCGCTGACAAATTAAAATTCTTTCTATGTGATCAGCCGCGTTTCATTTTCGTTTTCATCTATTGGCAAACCGGGAATTGTTTATTTGTTCTACTTTCCTCTAATAGCTGATATCAGTGTCACGTTTTCGGTCGCTATGGCCGTCATGGCAACGTGTTATTGTGACGTTTCTTCTGTCTCAGTGTGCCTTTGAACCTTGACCTTGGTTTCCAGTTTATCAGGTGAACACGCAATCATAATTTGTATTCCTACGACATCGCAGTTCGAGGAGTTGAAAAACATCGGAATTGGGAAACAGTAACTTTGCCCCGCAAAATGTTAATTTGAGATTTCGGAACTATTTTGCTAATATTTTCTTCGTTATGTTGATACGTGCTTGGATTGTCGCAAGCATTCCTTTGACCTCCCCGGGCTACTTACGGGCATCATGTCAGTAACTGATACCACGTTCTGATTAGTATTTTGTAATACTTAAGGTTTAAGCCTCTCACATTAAAGTAAAGGTCACCACTGCAGGAAAAGTGAGAAATTTGCGTAAAGCGGTGGGCGGCCGGTCCAGAATTTCAAAACAGGTGGAATGTAAGCGGGATATGTGTATCATTGAAAAAAAAATGAAAATCGCGGAAAATGCACTGCTATGTGTGCGCACAAACGGCTTGGAGAGGTCTTGTAAGATAGAAATAGTCTTGCAGGTGACTTGTAGCGTATAATATTAGTTGGAAGTTTTCTGCTGGGAATTTTCCCAGAAAGCCCCTCCCTCCATTAGTAAAGTCAAATGAAGAATGTAAATATGTACTTGTATGCAGATGTACTGAATTCGCCTACTTTACCTGGCTAAAAATGAACATTAAATTAGTTTTTTACTCTCAGAAAATCGGGCTCATAACATTCCTTACCGTGATAGGATTCGAAACAAAAACGTCAGAACCATCAGCTACTCAAGAAAAACTTCAGAGCTTGTTGGTGTTGGTCTGACTCGAAAATGGCGCGTGTATGCTTTGCTTGTGAGTTGTCGGCTCATTCGTTAACAAATAAGGCCAGGGAGGCGTGCGTTCACTAACGCTAGGACCTATCAAAAATCTAGCCAAAGTCACATGTTCTCATTCAAGATACACGGCAATATTTCACGTAATCTCGCGAAGTCTTGTTTTTAGCGAGGTCCCATCCGGTTGCTGAACCGGAGGCAGATTAGTGTGATAATATTTTTAAACACGAAAGCGCTTCGTTTAAGAATTCAACATTGACAGCTAAGCAGAGGCGGAATGCCCCTTTAATTTTAAACACGTCTTCCTCACTATCACTAGAAAACTTAGTCGAACAATTGTTACCTAAAACTATGATCAACTGCTTTCCCTCACATGAAGAACGTGTTTTCGAACGAGACCGGCCACTTACATTCTTACATGAATTGCCAGTTCTTTTAAGACTCATAAAAAGTTGTGGTTCCACCCAAGTTGCCAGAAATAAGTCCGACATAACAACGTAAAAGTAACGCACTGGCGTTTTTGAACAAGCAATAAAACAGACATAAGAAATATTGACGACAGACTAGTTCGAGTTCATTATTAGCACTCAGCTACTTGTAATCGTTGTTAAGGAATACTCACCCTATACGAATTGCAATAGAATTTGATTGAGCCTGGTCGAAGACGAATCAATTTAGTGTTAGTGAAACCATTTAGAAAGAGTATAGACCTGACATGCCGCAGACGCATCAAATTAGCACAGTGGCACTTTCCAATATGCATATGACATGAAGTTATATTTTTACTACCATGATTTCTAAGTCGTCGAGTATTCCTTGTTATGTTATGCAAGTGTCAAGGGGTAGAAACAATTCCGTGGCCCCTTCTCTAATTTCCGATAGCGACCCCTTAGCTCCAGTGCCAGACCAACTTACAGCAAACCCCATGCCGAGGTACAAATCCCGTCACCCACGTCGGGGGATCGCTGCAGTAGTTATCTTTCGGTGCCGGCTTGCATGAAACAGTCACAAATAAGGACTCAACTAAATTCCCTAAATCTTTTGCATATTTGTGTCTTTGTTTATTAACAGATGTAATCTTTTTCTATCATTTCATCTTTATTATGAACTCCTCTTTGACTAAAGACATTTTCTAATAATATAACCAAAAATTGAGCCTTGAATTCCATGAAATAGATAGGGACTTAGTCCTTAAGTTAGGAGCGTTGCATGAAAAGATCCCTACACATTTTCAATGATATTGAGAATTCAACGTCGAGTTCTCTCTCGATTTGTATCAAAGCCAAAAGTTGACTTAGAAATGAAACAAAAACAGTATAAAAATGGGCAATCAGTGTTTTCACAAGTCCCCAAATACGCAGTATATTTAGGGAAATTAGTTCTGTTTGGGACTGTTTCATGCAACCGGCCATACGAGGACACCTCGGCATCCTTATGTCACTGGCCTCAGTAGGTCAGAGTGATGTCACTGGACTTTCGCGTGACCTGCTTGCGGTCAACTCCACATGACTTGTATTGGATTTACATCGTTCCCGCAGTGTGTGACGTACACAACCAAAAGAGAAAAAACGACACTCTAGTGTTGTTAGTAATTCATTGTTCATGAGGGAACTCTAGTGTTTAAAGTTCGCGTTATGTCTGCATGATTGCCTGCTCTGAAACGTACCGCATGACATCGAAATCAACGGGGTTCGGGGGATTGCTTTAACTTCATTATCGACCTCATTATAAATTATGTATCAAACTTATTTAAGTACTACGTCGGCAGTAGCGTTCCCAAGTATTCCAGAAGCTTAGAGTTTTCGCAGGTATCCTCAAACGGGAATTATTTCCATAAATCTGTTTTGTACCCTGTAACAGAAAACCTCAACAAGATATGTGACACGGCCTTGACATACCTTGAACCTATCTGCGAGACTGGGAACATCAATCAGTTATTAATAAATAAGTGTCAGAGCGTAGGCTGTAATAGTATCATTGGTCAAGAGTAGTTTGCATTTAAAACTTAATTGAAAAAACAAATACCATCTCGTGAATAAATGTTACAGGAATTAATCTTGCGCAGTTTGGTGAAACTTGAAATGCCACCTTAGTTGTGTTGTGTCGGAGTAAGTGCAAAAATATTTCTTAATAAAATAATTTTACTTGAAAACTGTAATTATTTCAGGCAAATTTTACATAAGAACGAAACTGGCAGGACTGCGAAGGGCAACTTTAAACTAAGGCAAAATGAGAATGAAGCGGTTTATTAAGCCTGAAATCAGTCGTTAAAACCTGTCTGCCTGTAAACACAGCCTCTTACTTTCTGGCATTCACATTGACAAAGTGTCCAAGGTTATTTACTTCTATTTAATATAAATTCAGGGCAATATGTTTAACGCCTTAATGGCATTTACAATATCACGTTATATCCATGCTTCTAATCTACCAACCAGGCTTAACGGATACATTCCTTTCATTTTGAAACGTTTCTGCAAGTTGTGTAGATGTTTTGTTTTTTTCGAATAGAAGGGAGATATTATGACTTAGCATCATAGCTGAACACTAACCATTCACTGAGCGTTCGTCAGGATATGCATTCCGCGTTATTTTCCGCCATTCGCCCGCGAGAGCTCATTACGCCGTTCGCATCATGACCGCGTCAGGACATAATCAGTCTATCACTGGATTCGCTGGCGGTTGGACGGACGTTGTATGGATATTGCTCAGATGCAGATAAGCTCGCATTGCATTGAATCTGGAATTGTTCGTCAACATTCACGAAAGAAATTGTGAAACACAGTTGTTTTGCTTGATCGAGCCGAGAGTCTTTTCCGATCGAGGCGTGCAACGGGAAAGGTAAGAGTTTCATGTGTATAAAGGTGACAGAATTGCTTAAGGTCAGTCAGTGGAGAAATCTGTCTGTCCACCAATGTAACATATTAGGTGAAAAATCATATTGTTTTCTAGCCTGTGTTAATTTCTTTTGAAAATCGAGGCGGTGATGCGGTTTCTTTTTAAAAAATCGCTAGAGTACGAACTGGTGCTGATTTTTAGCTTTACTCAGTTCGATCGAGGAGAGGAAAGCAATACATCGCCTTGTAATGCTGCAAGCTTAGCCTGCCGAAGGGCTAATGTTGTCTTGGAGAGAGGTTGACCGCGAATCGAAACTTGCTTTGGAAACCGATGTAAAAGATGTGGTAGTCGCTAAATGTCCGTTTCTTAAGAGCCTTAGACATGGTAGTGTACCCGTTTTGAAACAAAAAGAATTTCGTTAAAAGTGATCGGGCGGACGATCGCATTTTTCTTCATACGGTGAAGTGCAATTTTCAAAATGAGTCCGGCGCAAATCAGACCCAATTGTGCTTCTTTTTTGACCTTATACAGTATATCGAACAAAACGAAACGATAAAACTTTTCACGATAGCATTCATATTTGGATAGAGGGTATACGTTGCTGTGCATCATTTCACAAACTGTGGTAAGAATCACGTAGCATGCAACCAATGAAAACCAATTGGAGAGGCTGTATCGCTATTACTCTTTGATTTGAAGGTTTATTGATGAAGAATCGGAAGCTAGCATGTGAAATTGGTGTGTCATGTTTACTCTGTACGCCTAAAGAGGGCGCTTGTATCGTGTGAGTGGCATCATGGTGTTCGTGAATGTGTTGTTTCAGTCTTCGTCTAGAAAGCCGCTAGTGTAAAATTTATCACATTCAAAACACTTGATCTTGCAGATATTGTTTTTTGTAGCCGATTTCGGCTACAGGGATAGAAAACCGAATACAGTTTGCATAACACGGTTTTAGAGCGATACCGGTTCATAAGCGATACGATTACTTAGCTATGAATCAGTGTGATCCGGAGCAAGCGGTTATAACAGTGTGGTCTACACTCTGTGCTCAATGTAATAGAAAATTTCAGCATCCGAGAACATAAATTATTCGCTCTACAGATCGTGTCAACGAATGCCTCTAAATTCAAAAACACCGGTCACCAAAAACTGCGTAAAAATACAAAGACACACACACGTAATAATAGCCGGTCGGACAAGCTATTATTCATATGCAAACGGCACATGTAATGACTGGAATAAACCGGATAACTGAAAGAAAACAAATCACGACGGCGAAAGATAGACTGCCACCTAATCAAAGAAATAAAAAAACTTGATAAGTAAACAACAACCAATAACACCAATGATGGACGGCGTCAACACTTTTGCTGAGTGTAGGTGTTTTAAACTTCAATTTTGTGGAAGAATGGGGCAACTAACTTATGGGTACCAAAAACTCAAATTCAGAAGATGGTGATACCGTTTGAATAAGGCGTTGCAGAATTTCATGCGAATGAATGGCAGATTAATGAAAGCTTTTATAGTTTCTTCCTTAGCATGCTGGTTTTGTTTAAGAAGGCTAGTTAACGTGTAATTAGTGTTGATTATAGAACCCCGGGTCACCCCCCGTCACACGTGGATCAATATGAAGCGCTAAAGGGTTCTTAAATGAATGCCTTTTTGCGCGTTAAAATGTGCGTTATTTCATGCGCGCATCCAGCGGGGGGTGCTCGGGGGGCTCGAACGAGCCCCCTCCTTTGGCGAAGTGGGCAAAAAGGTCCGTCTCAGAGAAACAAAAAGTTCGAATAAGTAATAAACGAGACAAAAGTCCACTAAAAAGACAGGAACTACAAAATTCGGCGAATCCACAATTCATTGCCTGGAACGTACGCCGTTTTTAGTAAAAGGTCCACGTTCTCAAAAATTCGAGCCCCCCCATTTTTCAGGCTGGGTGCGCGCAAGTATTCTACGCTTCGAAAGGGTTTCAAATGAGTACCATTCGGCGAAATGAAATGAGCTTAATCGATTAATGTAATCAACGGATAGTTTTTTTTTTGCTTAACGTGGTGGATTAGTTCGTAGTAAACGTTCGTCGCTATTTCCCATACAATTCGATGTTCCCATCAGCAAAGATATCACAAGGCGGCGCCGTAATATGACCTTTGGTCAATGGGCTCGCTGTTTTTGACAGTGTTTGCCATCTGTGACAAGGACCTTTCCTAGATGGAAACTAGGACGTCAACTTCTAAAGGCAGTCAACGGTTGCCACGTTGGGACGATGACGATGTTCTAGAAGACGACATATTAAAATGTTTGACTCTTGTGATAGCTGCCTTATGGGCGAAACGGCTAGAAATAATTCATTGTAGGTTTTCAGTGTTTTGAGAGGACTTACACCGCTGCCGGTGAACTGGCACATTTGTCCCGTGTTGTGAGTCCACGACGGGTATATTTACGGGATTGTTTACGAATTACCAATTTAACTCACGAGCAGTACTTACCTAAGTTGAGACAGGAGTGATTTAGGATAAGCGGGTTTCATTAACGGGAACTGAACACCTGAGATGACCAACGCTTAAGTTAACGGAATTAAAATCGGATTTAGGTAAACAATTGATACGTGGGTTTCTCATTTGAATAGGGCTAATCAACACCGAGTACGGTGCGCGAAAGAAAACCCATCTGTATTTAACCCCAGCTAATAATTACTTCCACCCCACCCCGCTTTTGCGGCCACCCTGCAGCGATAACAAAGGCGCAAATTACCATTGAACAAGTTACCTACCTCGGTAATTGGGAGTAAATTGTCACAAGTGGGGTAAGTAGCACTATTTTAATTGCGTCCAGACTGCCAGCACTCAAAACCTACTGACAACTCGTTCCAGGAGTAACCTCTTATAGGTTAAGTCACTGTGTGGACGGCACTTAATTGTGAGCGTTGAACAATGGCATTTTAACGCACTGAAAGGTACTTGTTTAGGCATTATGTTTGTATCAACTGTTCAATGTCATGACCCATATTGTGAGCACCTGTTGTTGTCAGCATGTGATGAACTATGTTACCTTGCACACAATCTATTCGGCTCCATGAAGCGTACTTTTGAGAAGGAGCGTACAACTCAAAAAGTGGGAAATAGTTTTAGTACCAACGTTCATCTTCTTACTTTATACTATTTCACCTGACTTCCAACCGTCGGAAAGGGAACGGGATTCTTACGCCTATTTTAATTGAAGAACTCTTTAGCGCTTCATAAATCAGTCTTCTGAAACAAAGCAGCATGCTAATTAATAAGGACCTAACTGTAGTGGCACAGGAAGTTTATTTATGCTTACATGGCAATTGCAATGTCGGCTTTCACCATCTTCTAATGTATGTTTAGGTACCCTAAAGTTGCCCCACTCCCCCACAAAGGTGAGGTATTCTGTTTGTGATTAATTTTTCAGTGTGCTTACTGCACGCAAACTAAAACAACGCATCCATGGACATGTCTCACACAATATTCAAGCGCCTTCGTAAGTTCCCTATAGTAACGCAATACAACATTCATGGACTACATACATACTGAGAAGTCTTATCTGAGAACCACGTTGCTGATTCACGAGCAAAACGTTCAGTTCTCAATAAATAATAATGTTACATCAACACGGGTACACCTCTGACCTTGGAATTGTTGGAATAATTATGAGTGTGTGTGTGTGTGTGTGTGTGTGTGTGTGTGTGTGTGTGTGTGTGTGTGTGTGTGTGTGTGTGTGTGTGTGTCTGCTTCCATTTATTGCTCGTATAGTCACTGATGATGCTTGACAGCAGTTCTGTGAAACGTCTAACAGTCTATGTATTATATTTCCAAATATGACTTCCATCTTGAAAAGAGTGTTTCTTTTCATTTTAATTCTAGCTGCGTAGTAATACATGTATGTCTCCAATTTCATAACATGCTTGTGTCTGTTACTGACTGTCCTTGTAGACCAGTGATATTATTGAATAATTATAATTTTTATATTCATTGTTAAATTTGAAATCTGCAATAATTTTTAATAACTTCCACTTTTTGTATCAAAAAATAGGACTTTTATGATTTTCAGGGAAAAAGTTGTATAAAACGAAAACGAATTGAACACTATAGCAGCGTTTTGAGATTTCGTCTTGTACATTTATATCGAACGAAATTTGGTTATGTTACTGAGACCGTAGTTTTGGATGTACATGTCTTTTTTGCTAATTTTTATTAAAAAGACACGGTCACGCGACCAACCATAGCATATTGGTCCGAAATTACAAATCAAATTCTACAGGCTACATACTGTTTTTTCATTGAATCGAATCACGGTCTTTCATCTGGGTACGAACATTTCCATTCTCTTATAATAATCGAGGAAATTTTTAGTTTGTGCCCTTAAAATAATCAGTTAGTGCCATTGACCTCAGCGTGCTTGTGGAAAAAAAATCAAAACTAAACTATCTTGTAATAGTAATATATTGCAAACAATTTAAAACCAACCAAAAATGGTGAAACATGATTAAACTATTTAAAACCGCTGTATAAACTAAGCTCTCGTGTCAAAAACAAATCTTACTTTACTGGCGTATTTGCACTCACAAACCAACAACAGCGCTTCCTTATCCTTGATTTGAAATAAGTTTCAGTGAAATATTGGGCAGTAAATAACCTGTCGTGACTAGCAAGGTAAATAAGCCTGGTCTCTGATAGCCTTGGTACAAAACTATATACTAAATATACAACTTTACACCAATATGGGTAAAAACTGACCAAATAAAATCTGACACGAAATCAGTGTCATTAAAAATTACCGCCTTCCTTTAGCAAACTAAATTATTTACCGGTGTTGGAAAATTGTCGTTCTACCGGCGCCATGAATTATTGCGTCACCTATTGGCCAGTTTCTTTTGTCGCCGATTCTTCAATTTCAACTGCTCTCCTTCCAACAAATTATTGGAACTGGTTTCTCTTACTTACAACTTTCTAGTTTTTTGATACCAGCAAACCGAATTTTGCTGCTGTGAATATGTCATCTCTCGAGACGGATATCGCAAAATTTTAGGAAATAGCACGTGCGCGTTTTACGAGCGCACTGTTTTCAAAACGACGACATACCTTCATGTGCGGCGCAGCACTGAAAAAAGTGGGAGCTATCGCCCCCAGCCTCCTACAGTGCGCCACCCATGACTTTTCATTGTTACAAAAAGCGGAGAGAAAATTACGTTTATTTTTTCACTTAAACGACTGTAAGGACAAGGTGAGTGGCGGTTGACTCTAGATAGATTTTGCATGCACCCTCTTCCCCCGGTGGTTAGCCCGTCATGTTGATTCAAGTTTCACGGAGAGGTGACTAGCAGAACTACCCAGATGTGTGCAATTTCGAGGTCTGTCGGGGCTGATAACAGTGGTTCCATACTCGTCTATAATCTATGGTGGTTGGTACTTAGCTGTAAGTATTTTGATGATAGCCTAGTTAGCTGGCTGGCTAAGTCTCAGACAACTTCTGGTTTTCGTAGCAAAGAAATCGTTTCGCATCTGAAATCGGAGCAGATTGGTAAGTAGACTGAACCAAAAGATGTTTTGACTGAAGACGTTCGGGTTTCAGGGGCGGATCCATGATTTTGAGTTGGGTGGCAGGGCAGAGTATTATCCAGGATTTTATCCGTCAGACATTCGGATCCCCGAACTGCCAAATGGAATCTGGAAGAATTTTAGGGGGCCATGGTCCCCTTGGCTCCCATCTAAATCTACCACTGCGTTTAATGCACCTTTGAAACCTAGAATTTTCAAGTAGCTAAGAATTTGACAGTGTATTAAACCCTGCTTTCAATTTTCGCTGTCATGTTATGAATGTATTGTTCTTATATCTACGCGTCCACTCCTGCGTGCGTGCAAACACACACATCTGCGATAGGTTCAAAACGGTTTCTGAATACTCAGTTTTGAATGTTGAAACATCAAGTAAGTATTGGTTTATATAAACGCGACATCAAAAAATCTTCAGTTTACCTAAGGTATATTATTAGAGCCGAGATCACGCTCTCTGAGAAATTTATTCATATAATGCAAACTGAATTATTGTGGTGCCCGCATGTTGGACGTGATTGTGTTTCTGAACGAGACATGTCGACTAGATGCGATACTGTTTTCGGAAATACTGGCTATTTCATTTCACTCTGTTATCTGTGTCAATTACCATAAACAATTAATCCCATCACCAGCCTACGACTTTTCGATCCGGCTGAGTATTGCTGCTATCTGAAGTCGCTCAATATTTGGCTGATGTGTGTCACAGTTATTCCTGTTTTTGAACAAATTTCACATTATGGAAGTGACGTGAGAAATTGCACATGTATTTAATTCGTGTATTCTCCCACTGCGCCTGCTGTGGTTACGATACTAAACAAGTTTTCATTTCTTGTAGCAACGAACAGTATGTAAGCGTGTACATTTTTTTAATTTGTTTTCATTGCATTGTAAATTATCATTGGGAATGACAGTCGGTTACAGAGCAGGTCACATAACTGTGAATTACTCTGAACTTAATTAATTTTGTGGTGATAAAATATTGCTTTTGCGCCAGGCACTGTGTAGCATGTTACGTACAAAGAATACGTTCGTTCGTTCGTTGTCGACGTCGTTATAGAATCGTCAGAAAAGTAAGCAATTGGCAGCTAATGTAATTAACAGGGAATATGTTTCCATTTCAAATAAAAACGCGTTCTAGTGCGAAGATTATGCACTGAAGGATACGTAAAAAACAATGTACTTCGTTACAGATATTAAACCAACATTGCGAGATTTTTTGTCTCTTGATGGATTATAATTCATGGTTAACTTTGGAAACGCGCCGACGACTGATGTTTGACTGAAGGTCTAATCGTAAAATTAAATCCCAGTTGCTCGTTATAAATTTGATGTTAGCCGAAAAGTTCCTGTACCTTTTTTACGCGTACAAATGGTCACACGGCGTAGAATATAAATGATACGTTACGCGTACCTGTATCGGCCCGCGCACTTTATTTCTGTGGGCTTACTTAATTAAAAATCCAATCACAGAGAAAACTTGTACCCTTAATACAAAATGTGGCATCGGTAATTAGAGGGAACGCTTTACAGCTGTAGCAGGCCGGAATGGTCTTCAAGCCCCCCACCTGATGATATTCGGGTCCGTTTTGCCGAAGGTCAAACTCTAGTCGTATCGAAGACGGATGTAGGCACGTTGTTGTGAAGGCGACGCTGTATGTAAGTGCAAAATGATTGCTTCTGACGTAAACGGGAATGTAGTTCCCATTCAAGCTGAACACCTTCCTTCATAAACCACAATGAATTGAACACTTACAAAACTGAAGGATCAGGCTTACGACCTGTACCCAAATCTCTTTGGATGCGTGACTAAAAGAAAGACAAGTATGACTTATTGCTTGTGTTATTCCATCTTCAAGGGTAAAATGCTTTTGACGTGTGTACGCGTCAAGGTTTTGTGGAGAAACGACTTTTCAAAGAGAGACCGCTGAAAGTGACAATTACCTGATACGTTGTGCAAGTGGGTGGGAATGCGGTTGTGCATCTTCACATTTTTAGCGCGTTTGATTTTCTGCGGAATAAATTCCGCGAAATCTGGGTGATGAAAATTTTCGCGTTTGCGTTCGTGCGATGATTTTTTCTGAATTTTGGTTTCTCAAAAATTCCACAACAGACTCACAGGAACGGGCATTTTGTAGACCTGAAAGTGTTTAGTTATAAGCGTTGAACGGGACTTGATACTTAACTGGTTTCGAACTGTTATTGTTCTCCTAACAACTATATTTTTGACAGGGAATGCGGCTAGAAAATCGGGATTCCCACCTATTCAGAGAGAAGACTAGAAAAAATGTACCCGTTTGTAGTCTTCCACCAAAAGGTCGTTTTTTCTCAGTGTTCTGCTAACTCTGAATAATCAACATGCTGAATAAACGACCATCGTTCTGCTTAAACAACGCGTAGTTTTACTTAATCAACGCGTAGTTTTACTTAATCAACGCGTAGTTTTACTTAATCAACGCGTAGTTTTACTTAATCAACGCGTAGTTTTACTTAATCAATTATTGGTTACGTCTAATTAAAGACAAGTTTACATTCAGTGCGTAACGACGACGCCATTTACTTGGTTACTTGATCAGAATCTGCTACATTCTTTAAAAGTTGCCTTGCAAACTTGTTGAAAGTATTCCGCCATTTTGAGAGGTTAGAGCACGGGCGTGATTTGGCTGTATGGACTGATTAAAAGTGTGTGGTGAATAAGGAATAGTTCTTGGTGAATAAGGAATAGTGCGCGTTGATTAAGTAAAACTAAACATTGATTAAGCAAACGTGCGCGTTGAATAAGACCAAGACGATAATTTTTTAAGAATTAATTCAGCCCTTTGATTAATCAAAACTACGCAGAAAGGTACTCGTTTAAGAACCTTATAGCGCTTCATAGTTGACCATTTGTGCGCGTAGAGCAGTCAAATTTGCGCTAAGAATAATTAAGTTTAAACGCGCTGAAGTGTACCCATCCAAGCAGAAGCTTAGGCCCGTAAGAGCTTGTGTGTGAAAAATTTATGCTACAAAATTACTTAAAAATCGCGCTATTTCTTGTATAATGGCCCGGGCCTAAATGCACGGTCGCATTTTTTTTTTACTTTTCGTCACTAGCACTAAACTTAATCAACATCGTCACGAATCATTAGGTGACAAACAATAGTAACCATCACATCACAATCGTTGAAATAGCAGTTACTTCATGTTTGTACAGAGAGTATCATTATTATCATGCATACGGGATGATGCGGCCATTCTACTGTGTTATCAAATATGGTGAAATACAGAAGAACTGGGTAGAGTTCAGTACGGCTAGGACCTATTTTAAGACCTCGCTTAAGTCTAGAAAAAATCGCGTGTTCTCGTTTGAAATACACACCAATGTCTCTCATTATCTCGCGAAGACTTGTTTTTAGTGAGGTCTTAGCGTTACTGAACACTATCCTGGTTTCCATGTTTCTCATCATCCGAAACACCTCGGCAATTCTCGTAGCCTCAAATTATCCGTCGGCTTTCCTAAGTACTCATGTACGAACTAGTCAGAACCAAACGTCACGTTTCTGTCTAAATGAAGAATGCCGTCGAATGCCCCTATGACTGTTATCCGGCTAAAACGTGAAATACATTACATCTGAGCCCGGGCTTTAAACAGTACACACCATGGATTTTTGCACATTTCGAATTACCAGTGGCCACAGACTAGATGTATGACGTAAAATTTAGCCAAATCCATGATTATTTTGTGTCATTAGCTCGAAATTTTGATTTCTCTTTCAATTTTTGCCAATTTTCACATTTCCCGCCATGTGACATCATGGGTTGAACACAAGAGATCAGCGACTAGCATTGAACAACGGCGGAGAGTAGGGAATTTGAAAGCCACAACGATTATGAGCAAGAAATGAACAAATACTATGAAGAAACGTACGAGAATGGTGGCCAGGATGACGAAATGGGGTTGCACGAGAGCGAGAACGAGTTTGATATGTTTTCAGCTGCGTACTTTTCTACTTCGGGGCCTTACGAACTGGATCCTCCCGCTAGAGAAGCGGCCTCGGGCTCGGCCAGTCAACCCAGTCATCCAACAGACGATCCTGAATAAAGAGCCGATGTTTCTGAATAGTAAATATTGTCCTTTATTGAACCAGGCCTTCATCGTAACATCTCCTCTGATTGGAGTCGAAAGACGACTCCTCAAAATGGACAGAACACAGAGTGGCTCCGGACAGAATCGCTTGGTCCACGCTGAGGTCCCACACTCTCGTTCGGCGCACGAAGCGATGCCACTACTGCGCAACTTTGGCGTCCTTCGGAACACCGAGACGTTCTCCGTCTGACTGCTGTTGCTGCAGCCTCCGCAAACACATCTTTTCATCACTCTACTAACCTTCTCGACGCTAAATATACTTTACTTTCACTTCACTCTATACACTTAGTTGCTGATCCGAACAGTGTGCCGAACGACTTGGGTTCAACCCATGACGTTGTACATAATTATTATTTTTTTCAATTTTTACGTGTTTCTTTATGAGCTGTGCACTAAAGGCACTGAAATCAAGTAAGATATAATAATAAAATTTATTTTGAGGTACTAGAGTCATGTTGCGTACACTTTAATACTTTCTGCTCGAAATCGAGCTTGAAATTAACTTTGGGTATTTTCTATTCTTCGTTTAGGGTATGCGAACTTATTGCAAGTGTCTAATATGCTCAAATAGTGTCCATAATCCTTACGTTTTGACTTGGGGAACCAGCATTGATGTAAAAGTTTGAGTTTGAATTCGAAATTTTGAGTTATTATTCAGTTTCGTAGGTCGAATTCAGGTGTCATCAAGTGCGAACCAGGACTAGGAAATCGTATGCATAAACCGTAGTGTACTCGCCAGCACTGAATAATGATTCGCACGAAAGCAGAATGGAGGCAAACCACGGATTCAGAATCACGTTGCATACGTTTCTTATAGCCTGATTGGCGGATAGCCATGATTTTTAATGCTTCGTTGGCCAAATACCTTTGCAGTTCCATAGAACTCTAGCCCTGGAATGCCTACTTCGATCTCGTTTGCGTGACATTTGTTTGCTCTAGTTTTTGCTGGTGTCCGTCGTTATTCGTATGGAATTTACTGTCACTAAAACTTTTCGCAACTCCACCGATTTTCAACCGAATTGCATAAGAGTCATATCATTAGAAAGTCCATCGTCAGTTCTTGGTGGTGTATGATTATAGCAGAAGAAACTGATACATAATTCAATTCATAAATTATCATTTCGCATACCTGATAGGTTTGAAAATATTTTGTTACCAAAATGCGTAAAATAACATGGTGTAGTAGTAACATAAGAAAAGAAATGAATCGGAGATGTTATATTAATGACTCATTAAACCAACATGGAAATAATTTCAATGATTGAAAAGATTTCCACCCTCTCAGATTTTAGGATATGTATCCTTCACATTTGCTGTGAAGAACTTAAATTTACACTCATCCAAAATTATACATGTTTATATATTAATTGGACTTTTGGTGTAGTTTAATACAGTTCTTCTGTAAAAATTCAGGATGCGTCGACATTTACAAAAATGTGGTAAAGTAATTATTCCATCTACCTACCCGAAATTTTGCAGATAAAGGCTTTCTGATAGATAAAAAATAAGCGAACACGTATTGTGTAGGTTTGAAATATCCTTTGGATAGATCGCCACATAGGCTACAGTTTAGAATTTTCCATAGTAGTTTGTAAAAAATAGTAAAAATTAGTGATACTGATACATACAGTGCGTAACCGTAAACAAGAGACATTGGAACACATTTTTACGATTGCATGGTTCTAAAAGAAAGTGTACAATATTCATGACAAGAGACAAATGAACTGCTGTTCATAGTCTTTCTGTCTTTCTGAAACAAACCCGTGAGGAATTCGGTGATGTCTTGTCACCATGAGTCATAATCAGGTGATTACTGTATTGGGCCCAGCCTTGTGGCCTAAACACTAAACACGCTTGATGTACCGCAAAAGGCATCAGCCCATCTACGCTCTTGTTTAGTTGTCAACATTTGTGAATGAAAAACGAGATAACTGGATTGAAAACGGGACTTCCAGATACAAAAGCTCCTGACGACGTTCTCTTAAGTTAAATACGCAATTACGGTCGCTTCAGAATTGCGGATGCCTTAAAAAGCCTTGAAACGTTCCGTTTATTTTTAGTCGAACGTGAAAATAGTGCTGTGTCGCGTGAAAAATGCAGCTGCAGTGTATGATAATATGTCAGTGTCGCCGTGTATCAAAAAGCGGGACATTTTGATGGGGTGGCAGGAAGGCGGGAAAGTAAAAAAGTGGGATAGTCCGCCAAGAGCGGGGCTATTGGCAAGTACAATGTACTCTGTCAACAACACAAAGTAATGGATTGGATATTTTACCAGGTAAACTTTTCATTTTTGATTTCTATTTCACGGGTATAGGAAAATTCTGCACAAATTATCATTAAAGTAATTGAAAACAGTAATAATTTATGCAAACTAACACACACACTCAGAATGAAAATGAAGCAATGAAATTTGGCTTGATTTAATAACTGCGATACTCGATCAAAACTCTGTCGAACAGACTGTCGGAAATTTACAGTGCAAACTCTCGCGGCTAGTCTCGGGATAGCACGCCTTATTAATAGAATACATTGGTCCCGTGCAGGAGCTGGCATTCCAGGGTCTGAGCTCTATGGCAGTTCTGGATTGCTCGCTGGTTCCCTGCGTACCGCTAGGTGGTAGCCAGCACGCTGGTATCACGTAATTTTCCTCGGGAAATTTTTTACACCGGCGTTTCTGATTAGCTGGTCGAATTCTTAACTGGCAGCGCTTTACGCATAGAAACTGGCATGACTGTGGTCTGTTGTTCAGACAAATCGATGCTTAAAATTTATGTTCAGGAAATGTGAATCCCAGAAATCGTGGTTGCGCCTTTTCGGAGTGCATCTTTCTACTGTTTTACGATACTGTATTTGTACAATATGAATAACACGCCGGTTAAATCGGCCAGATATGTGTTTATTGTACATGTATACTATGTGATTCAAGCGCGCAGCTACTAAACATTATTGCAGAAACGAAATAGTTGCTGCTACGCCACTTGCATGACAAGGCTAAAAATCTTTCATAGCCCGCTGTTTCCTCACGTTGTTGTAAAGGTAACGAATGACTGCTGAGGTTACATCAACCAATGCTAAAGCGCGTGCTACTGCGTGATCCTGCGTGCTGGCAAGGCAAGTAGGGAACCAGCGGGGTAGGGAACCAGCGAGTGCTGGATTGAAGTTCGCACATGCAGACATGAAACACCCCCGAGGTCGGGATATTAGAGGCTATGAAAATACTCCTAGGTGTTACGGGTTATTTCACATGTGAAATAATTGCTATTATTCTCCATTAAAGTTCGGGAAATATCACTAGGAATTAAAACATGTACTTCGCAAGCCGTCACTAGCCTGTATTATCAAACTTAGATCAATTCAGATTGTGGCCGGAGTTCAGACGAAATTTGTCATACATCAGGAATCAAAAGCAATTTCAAGCGACCATTTCTGCTTCTGATAAGTTCTGTTACCTTTTCTCGTAAACCATTCCTTTGCAGAACTATAGTACGGTGATTCA
Source organism: Phoronis australis (assembly GCA_002633005.1). Lineage (NCBI taxonomy): Eukaryota > Metazoa > Phoronida > Phoronidae > Phoronis > Phoronis australis. The sequence continues at coordinate 215,231 of NMRA01000202.1, read as the reverse complement.
TAAAATGCTGCCGATTTCCAAGCCGTGTTATTTATATAGGCGTATTAGGCGGGGGTTGGGGTGATGGGACATTGGGAAGTATCAAATTTCGGGTAGCGGAGCATACAGTAGGAAAATGAATGAAAAACGAGGATGATGAAGGGAAAGAAGTTGGTGGGGGATGAATTATTGAAATTTGATGAAAATGATGAAAATTGCTGAAGTATCACTACCAAGTGAAAAAAATATTTTTGCAATTATGCCTTTAAATTTTTGGAAAGTTTATTTCATTGAAGAAGATTTATTTTATGTAAAAGATTTCAGACGGAACGTAACGCCCACAGATACTGTCGTCTCGGCGCTACTGGGCCCAGTTGCATAAAAGCTATACGCCATATCGCAACAATGACGTCGCATTATCACGCGTCACGTTGTTGTTATTGAACAATACACCTGACGTCATGCAACAATCAAACTTATCCAGCGGATAACGTTTGAAGCTCTATGCAACTCAGCCTGGTGAACAAAAATTACAAATTCTTGAGAGGCAAAATTAAGAAAAATTTGCATCTTATGAAATCTAATGCTGTCTTATTTTCAAGCCGGCTTCGATAGTGTTAGCCCTATGACCATCCCGTATTCAAATATTCATTGTCGTTATTGTACGCTATAAGTTTTTCGAGACAAAAAGAATTGCCATCTGTGCGTGGGAGAAACCTCTACCCGGTAAGTTCCTTATGAAACACTCTGTGTTGCCGCTAATTCATCAGGAGTAAACTCGGTAAATGCGCATTTTAGAAGTTGGTTGTGCAAGTATGATAAATACGTCAACACGTTAAATGTCAACACATTAATGACCTATACTCAACGCATGCACTCTACGAATCTCATTTGACAACTCCTTGTGATCATCACGTACCTTGTGTAACATATATTTATAAAAATGCTTAGAAACATTACGCGGGTCAACAACCCTTTCACAAAATGGCTCTAGCTGCTCTACAGATTACACCCATCAGGTTAAAACTCCTCAATCTAAACAAAACACGTCAGTTGCGATGCAAAAGTAGTACCGTGCTATCCTTCACTCTGGCTGCTAATGGTTCGGCAACAATGCGCCATTCACCAACCAGATGTACTTACCATTGGCGTAGACCGTCTAATCGCCTGGTGACGTAAATACTCGTAGGCACACTTAACAGTTTGCCACTCACTTCCCTGAAAATGGCATTGATCGTGTTCACGCTGTCGGCTGAATTTCGTTAGAATATCCTTCATTCAAGCAAATTTCATTAGCATAGTTACATTGCTTTACTGCTAGGAATTAACTTCTCAGTGCAGCGATGGTCTCTGCTGAAGATTTGAAGCGCAAATATGCATTGACTATGAATGGAAAATAAATTTCATACGCATGACGGTAAAACTGTGGGAGGAATTAAATACAACAAATCGGCAAAATACGTGTATGTACGAAGTAGAAGTGACAGCGTAGAAGTCCCAGGCTGCGCCAATTCGAACGTCAAACTCAGATAAATTATAAGTTAACCTCAGAGTCTTCCCCCTGGTAACATGCGTACTCTTGTGTGCACTAATAACTGGTGCGGAAATTATATAAAATAGAGGAAATGTAAATGTAATCTACATCAGTGTTTTAAGGTGCTATTTACTGGACATGTCAATCAAATAATCCGATTTTGCTGTTTATCATCCGACAAGTCTAACAAATAAGCCGATTTTTAATAATCATCCGACAAAATAATAGGAAAAATAAGCCGATTTTTGTATTTTCACGTTCTTAGTGGTTGACATTTGTTACACACTTAGACACTTCTGACAAAAATCCTGAGTTTTCCGACAAACACGTCAAAGTTGTTATTGTTCGAGAATTCGTGTTCCTTCAATTTTACTAATGATTCGGAGTTCAACACACAGTGGTACCTAGCTGTATTTTGACGATACTCCTCATACAGCTAGCTGGATGGCTACTAAGTGTTGAGCTCTGTTAGAACCCGTAATTTCACACAGCCCAGGTATGTCTGTTCGTCGCTTCGTCGTGAAACTTATATCATCATGTAGAGCTAACAAACTGCGGAGGTGTGTGCAAAATGTGCGAGGCAACCGACGATTACGTTGCCCGTTGCAGCCGTTTAAGTGAAAAACAGCCTTACAAACGTCATTTAGTTGCATAATTTTCCGCCCTTTGTAACAAAGAGAAGTATGTCCTCGTTTTGAGAACAGTACGCTCGTGACACGCGCACACGCCATTCCCTAAAATTTTGCTACATCTCTCAGATGATGACAGTTTTGCAGCAGCAAAATTTGTTCTGAAATTCGCTTTGTTGGTATTAAAATTTTGAAAACTTGTAACGACATGAAACCAGTTCCGATAATTTCTTGTGACATGTACACAACCTTGTGGAAGAGAAGAACAGTTGATTGAAGAGTTGGGGAAAAAAGAAACTGGCCAATAGGTAAGGCAATATTTCATAGTGCCGAAAGCCGACGCACAATTGAAAGACCGCACCACAATTTTAGCAGCAAAATAACGGTAGAAAGCCAAATAACTTAAGTTTACTATGGAAGAATGTAGTATTTAATGACACTTGTTTTGTGTCACATTTTATTTGGTCAGTTTTTTACATCGGCGCAATGCTGTCACAACTTTGCACCAAGGCTCTTCACCCGAGAACCAGTTATCCTCGAACGCGTTTTTGTCTTGACTGAAACGTCAAATTGGAAAACATGACTTTTTATTATTTAGTTAAAAATGTGCTGGTTTAGGTTATATGTATTAATTCTAAATGTTGACCTTTCAATTGTATATACATGTATGTCATCACAATTGAGTTGTCGGTCAAGTTTTAATTCCCGGCGCCGGTCATATTCAGTCTCCGGCGGTCCTGTTTTGTGGTGGGGCGGTTATGCTTTTAGGTGTGTCCGTCCCGTTTTCTGATCCGGCGGTCCCATTTCATACTCGTTGGTCCTACTTTGTGGTGAGACCGATTTGGAGGACCCGGCTGGCGGCCGGTCATGTTTTAGGTCCGGCGGTCATGTTCACGCCTATGGGTTTGAGATAACCTTAAAGGGATACCTTTCTGTACTTATTCAACGCACAGAATTCCTTATTCAACGAGTACTTTTAATGAGTTTATATAGTCCAATCATGTCTGTGCTCTCTAATCTCAAAATTACGGAAGACTAACACTTTGTACTTGCGTACAAGGCCAGTTTCGAAGATTGCGCTCCACCACGGCCATGTTTTGTCAGTGCTGCCCCCTTGCGTCGTTACTGACTGTAAACCTGTCTTTTATTGGACATAATGAATTACAAATTCAGTGCGTTGAATAAACAATACTATACTACGCGTGGATTAAGCAACAGTGCGTGTGGAAACGAAGAGAACTATAATCGTCTAAGAACCAATTTAGCGCGTTGAATAAATAATACTACGCGTTCATTAAGCAAGTTAAATACACGTTAAACTTGGTAAGAACATTTCAACGAGCAGGAAGTCAACGCACTGAAAGGCAATCGTTTAAGAATCCTTTGGCGCTTCATATCTACATGCCTCGGTACACGTATGTGTTGTTTCGTAACCGTGACGTAGACGAGTCAGGTAATAAGCCTAATTCTTCGCACATTTGACAATTGAAGACGTATTGTAGGAACACATGTGCTTCCTTTCAATGTATGCTTAAATGTGGAAAGTGTGCGGTCTATTAATACGTGCGTTATCAAAATCAATGTGCTTGGTGGTAAAGGTATTGCTCAGAGAAACTGTTTGCATCCTCATTTTCAACTATATTTGTTAATTTTCGGTTAAATTCGGGTTTTTCCATATCCAACAAGACAGTGGACGTATAATTGGATTTCAAATGTCGGGGTTTCCGATTTGGACCGAGCACCGGTCTCCGCTTCCAGGAAATAATCTTGTTTGTGAGGTGTCCAAGCAAATGGTCCACATTCAGTTTTTAAGTTCATTGTGTTAATAAGGTGTATGTTCTTTTACTGAGATAAAAAACAGCACATTTTTATTTATTTAGTTATTTCATTCATATACTCAACCTACGGGATATATTTAAAATCTACGTATGGCTTTGCACCAACATTTACGTTCATACTCATTTCTGTAAGCTCGGGGCTCGGCTTCGAATCCACTAAAATAGTGCTTCTAACATCCTACCGTGATTTTCATAAACCCATTCGATAAAACGCCCATGTGCGTTTACTGTCGGAAAATTATGCCGAATTATCTAACATGGACGTTTTACAGCTTCTCATGTCAAGTATTCAAATAGCAAGGCGTTTATTCGGAAATTTTCCTGTTAAAAGCCTACTCAGGGTCAACTTTTAGCCTCAGCGAAGTGTTGGCGAACTATATACCTACTATCTTAAAATTAAAAACACAGTTTTATGCAAAAAATCGTTGATATTTTCATATCTGCCAAGGCTAAGAGTTTCCGTTTACACGCCCCCTTTTCCGAGTAAACGCCCGGACGTTTATTTGCTGTTGCTGAAACACCTGAAATTGTTCTTTTTCCGAATACACGCCCATGGGCATATCTACAGAAACTCCCGGTAATAAAAAAGTCCATCCAGCAGTTTGTTATCTTCACCAGAGCATTCAAACCTCAACTGCATGAACTTCAAAGATCACTTTCTTAAGTTAAATGGAATGCTTAATGTTTGATTCCACAAAAAGTAGATCACCGGCAGGAATGGGTGCTTAGTTAAGGTTTGGCACCATATTAAATGATAAAAACACCTGAAATTACTTTTTGTTTCTTTCAGAAAACATTAAGATTCATTGGAAAAGGGTTTCTAAAAGATTTTTAGTCCTGCTGATGCATTTTTGAACATACCTGGCTGCTACTGTGTAATTCCAAACTCAACACTTTTCAAGACTTCTTTCAAGGATGCACTGAAATAAACATACCCTTAAATTCACCAGCGTTCGCACATCGGGCTGATGCATCGTTTCTTCCCGAGCCACTATCTGTGGAAGAGTAGTAGACAAAACAGAAACATGTGTTCCCCAAGTGGCTCATTTTTGTGATATGGGGACGTAAGACAAACACCTTCTTCGAGAAGATACAGAAACTCCACGTGTGGGAAATAGCGAGAGAACATTAGCATAGGCGCTATAGAATCGCCGATGACAGGTTTTCTTGGTACACTGCTATGTTAAAAATTCTGCTGCTATCTTTTTTGCGAGTAAGACTTTCCATTCTTCTCTCGAAGAACGATACTGTATTCATCATGTAATAAAACACTTAACTGTCTTGTTGGCAGTTATCTTACTTTTATTGCTCAATATCCCTTGACGAATTGATCATCCGAACGGTCTAAAAACCACAGAACATGTTCTCTACTTGGATATTAACTATCGCACTTACCTGGCTAATATATTGATAAAACAGGTTCATTTGACTGGATATATCATAACTGGAGTAAAGTTCCCAGTAAACAGTCAACGATTTACGAACCAAGTTGACGTTTTCGACCTGCTACTCTCAGGCCTTTCTCAAACTAATGATGACGTGGAGGCTGAAAAGTGTGACGTCATCCTGCTTTGGGACATCTGACGGACATCTGTGAAAATTTGTTTGCTTAAAGCGTATGACTGGGTTGTATATGTTAAATAGAACGTAATGTCCAGTGTCTCTGTTCATGGAGGAGCCTTGTTTTTTTAACGTGGAAAGCTTCTCGTATCCATCTTGTGCTTCTGTTCGTGTCCCGGGACAAAATTTTCCAATGGATGGCACGATTAAATTGAATAGTATGATCAGTGACTGCCGAGCTGTGGTACACGGACTGAGAAGTCCGTTTTTGGTTACGTGTTTAGGGACGGTGTTCCTCAGACTTCATGTCGTCTTTCCGAACATTGCAAAGATATTGAGATATTAAGATTGGGACCGTTGCAAAATTTTGTCCCGGGACATGAAGAGAAGCTCAAGATGGATACGAGAAGCTTTCTATGTTAAAAAACAAGGCTCCTCCATGAATAGAGTATGTTGCATCTAACATATACAACCCAGTGACACGATTTAGCCAGACTAACGTTCCGATACGTCCGTCAGATGTCCCCACTCAGGATGACGTCACACGTCGCAGCCTCTCATGTCATCATTAGTTTGAGAAAGGTCTCAGAGTGAAGGCCGAGGACGTTAACAAGGTACGTAAATCGTCGACTGTGTACTGAGAACTTTATTCCAATTCTGACTAATATAGTTTACTTGGCTTTCCTGAAAGCATCTTCATTGACACACCTTCAAAGTAATATATACCAATGGCTAATGTTTGTTTGGACAAAACAAGTGCACGAAGCAAATCGAAGGTTTTTATTAAATCAACAAAAAATATGAAAACATAGTTCGCTATAAACCTGAATATGACTTGGGGCAACTTATGTTGTCTTCATGCTGCGTATTCACACAAAGTAATATTTTCTTTCCTGAACATTATTTAGTGTTTGGGAAAAGTCATTAAACTAGTGTTAAACACATATATATAATGCAATAAAAACGTGCAAACAAAGCCGGATTTTCAGTCCAAACCGGTGTAGCCATAGGTTTTACGTGCTCTTAGGCTGGGAATAGGCACTTGCGACGTGTTTTGTTCAACCAAGCCACAATTAATAATATATACCAGTTGTTATCTAACCCATATATGGAATATTTTTGCGTATGTGATTACCCATATGCACTCGCTGCTTTCAAGTGATCATATCAAATGATCTCGGCGCTCGCTAAATGAAAGTTGCCATAGCAACTGGCTGTTATCCAGTTTATCGGGATCTCTCTCTCTCATAAGATCATTCCCCATTGCCAAGAGATCCCCAACAGAAGATGTGATGAACGAAATGTCGTAACGCATGTTTTATATTTATTAGAATGATTCTGGAATTAAACTTGATATAAGATTCCTTTTAAAAGGTAAAATTTTAATTAATTATTCCTTTGTGCATGCTTGTAAAAGTGATCCTTATGGGTTCGGGCATTAGTCGAAAGATGATTGGACATTGTTATTTTTATTAATAGCCGGAGCTCCGTTTCTTCTGTAGTGTCGTTCGAGCCTACTTACGCGACAACAGCCTGTGTTATGCAACGAAACCGTCTCAGTCAGATCGGCCAGTTCTAAACCTTGTCACAATTTCGGATTTTTGCACAGGACTTGATGCATCAAATCGTATGCAACAGTCTGACTTTGTAGACAATGGTTCGATTGTCAAATAAGATTTCTCTTGATGAAGTCAAGAGAAAGTGGAGCTAAATTGAACCATAGAACTTTGGCAAAATTCCTACAGTTCTATGATTGAACCTGCTTCACGTCAAACAACAAATACTGCATTGCTTTTTAGTTCGAAAAGTTGTGTCGGAACTCTTGTCAAAACGCTCAGATTGCACTGTTTCGAGTAAGTGGTAAAACGTTGTTTACTACTGAATTCAATTGTTCGGATACGAGTATCGTAAACGAAAAATGTGGGCTGTCCGTTTTTTTTTGTCTACATGCTCAAAACCTCTGGCGGACGAGACACTTATGTAAGACCCTAAAAATGTCCTAATTTGACTAAGTTCGGAACTTTACATCTCAAAAATGACTAATCAGACTCACGTGAAACTTTTAGATACTATGTTTTATGCGCTGTTCTCCAACAGGCTTTTAGGAATTGTTTTTACATTTTTCCAGTTTTGCATGAGGGGCCATCTAATATAGACTTTTTATAACGCTTATGAAAAAAAATTATAGCCGTATAAATTTAGAAATTTGTAGCGGCATCTTTGAGAGTTCATCTTGTACATATGAATCAAAATGAAATTTGGTGATGTTATTTTAAAGGCACTATTTCCGCTTCATTTTTGTTAAAAACTTCATGAAACGGATCTTTACGCAAACACTTTTATTCGAAACCTAAGCCCAAATAATAGCCTTTGCCATGGCATCGAATTTNTTGATAAAATAATTATACCTACTTGTCGATAAGTCAAACACTTGTGGTACCGGCCGACTTCACATGAGTATCGGGATAAAATGGAAAGGTTTGCAAACTACACATGAGTGGAAATTTTTAACCGTTGATTTCTTAATCAGAGAATTGGCAAAACCCAAGGTCAATTAGGTCAATTTTTAAAGTTTGAATTCTGGTAATTTTTTTCATCAACATTATATTTGGAGTTTTATGATTCAATGCCAATTCTACTGTCAATTTTTATAGCAGAAATACAAAAATATGTCATTTCCTAATATGCACGAAGATTTGTATTATTATCGTAAGGGGAATGTCCAGCCGGCGTCGTAACACCAAAAATCTAACCAAACTTACCTCGAATCTTAATCTAAATTCTAAACAAGGTCCATTACCAAAACCTCAACGTAAATTTGGTCTTATCAATGGGCATAGCCAGGCTATAGTAGAAGACAAAAGTAATCAGAAAAAATACAGTTTCCCGTCATGACGGCTAATTCTGTTAACAGCAAAACTTTACTGGTAACAAATATTAGGGCGGCAAATTCTTAATTACAGAATGACTTAGTCACCTCAATAAAGTTCCTGTTAATTCCTCTTCATTCTCGATCATCAGGGGAGACAACTCTGACGATGAATTCGTCTTTCGACCAGCCGCTATTACGAGCAACTCCAGGGGAGAGTTCAGTAATTCTAGAACCAGGACTTCGCGAAATTACGCGAGTTATTGCCGTGTATTTTGAATGAGAATACGTGGTTTTTGCTAGATTTTCTAGTCGTCAGGTACCAGCTACTGAACTCTGCCCAGGTCATTTTGTCTGGATACTTTTGGCTTGTGCTGTACATGGCCAGTCTCGTTATACTAAATATAATGGCGAAACCAGTGAGTGGTTGTTGTTGTCAGCATTCATATTTCAGTAGCGCATACAAATGCTGTTCGTGGGTCAATGGTCAGCTAGGTAGTTGCGAAATGCTTGGGTAGTCCAACACTCTTTCGGAATTAAGAATGAAGCGCAATTGTGCGAGAATATTGCACGAGAAATTATTGATGAAGAGGATAATTTAGGCGACAGTCTAATTAGTTCAGATGACATTGCGTGCACTGTGGCATCCATTTGGTTGTCTCCAAAGCGACTTTTAATTGGTTACGCCAAGAATATAAAAATTTGATTCTTTAAAACATTTACATAGTTGGACATATATACTGAAATTTTCAGTCACGATGTGATATTCAGTAATGAGTTTAAAATAATTAATAGTTCGGGTGAATGTTTTCCCTCACCAAGCAGGGGGTTCGTAAACAACTTGTTTAGTAAGGACGATGTACTCTTAATATGTTGTTTTAGATTTAAAAGCAGCATCGAGTTATTCACCTGGATTTGAGCCTTTTTGCGAGTCAATGTTTTTCTGTCGTAGGCCATCAAGGCGAACCAAGGATTTTATCGACAAAGGTCCGCTAATTCCAGTGGCTCCTCCTCGGGTCATGAGGAAAAAAGTGGAACATAAATAGGCTTCAAATTTGCAACACAAAATGTTACCTCAGGTAGTTGCAAAACCCGATGAAGTAAAAATTAATGCGCGTGGATCGATTTGCTTAGTCTGATCGCAATCTTTACTGACAATTCTGTATATTTCACAATTAACCTCAAGTTGATATCGTGGTTATTGCTTGACAAACCCACTGCAAATAACTTCTTCATTTTGACACGAGCTTTGCACAAGCTTTGCACGAGCTTTGCACGAGATTTGCACGAGCTTGAGCTTTGCACGAGCTTTGCACGAGCTTTGCACGAGCTTTGCACGAGCTTTGCACGAGCTTTGCCTGCAAGAACCTAGTGAGATTTCCATTTGACTGAGATCTTTGAATGGTATACTAATTTGCATAAGACATACGCACTAATGACATTTAAAAGAAAATTGCGGGTAGTGGATTTTAAGTGGTGTAAGTTAAACGACAGTTTCCTGTAGTTCGGAACTACGATTTTTTTGTGAAGATCTGACCCAGTTGTGTAGACAACTGTGAAGTGGTAGAATATTGTAAATTTGCTCAGAAAATTAAATAAGAGATCTGCCAGGGCACGCCAGCGCGTGTGAGAACTAGTGTTCGGACAGGGGCATTTACTTCTTAACCCAGCAATAGCGTACTATCTTACTTTTAGTCGGTCAAATCATTTTCGCGTGTAGCTGGATGTGGTATTTTCAGACGAAAAAAGCAATGGCCTTATCTTGTAATATCGGCCGTCAATTATAATTGCAACGCTAAACGACCTTTTCAGCTTTTGATAACTTCTGCTGCTTTCATTTCTCGTAAATTGTCTCTGTCGACGTGTTTTGGAGCGGACTACGGAATGCCGATTTCCACGACGGTTTGTCCTTTGACTCCTAGGAAAGCCGACTTGTGGACGATACGGTCTCTCCAATTGGTAGTAGCTCTTTGTGAACCCTGTTCTTAGTCGTGCAGCTGTCGCTCTTGGCCTGTGTAAGTAAATGCAGCTTAAACAAAAGGTTTATGGTCCTACCTGAGAATATAATTATTTTATTACAACAGATGTGTTTTGAATACCGAAGCTTGGAATGAGTGTTAAGGGTTAATCAACAGGTAAGCCTGAAGGCGAGTTTAGCTTATCTTACGCTACTCAACGTAATGGAAGAATGGTGGCGAAACAGTAATGAGGTGATTTACATTATTTAAACATCGTGATGTTATTGAATTGAGTTGCTGTGCTGTAAGCTTACGTACGATTGCAACGTAGAAAGAACCTGCAACAGCACGCTGTCGGTAAACGATCTTCCCCTGGCGTGCGTTCCGTAGCCCGCAGAACCTCGCGAAAACGAAAGATAGCGTAAGACTTGGCGAGAGATATCGCCATATATTACATGCAAAGCATGCGGTCTCGCTATCTTCCACATTGAGGCTCTTGCCGCGCCTTCGGAACTCGGCCCTGATACATGGGCGGCGCACCATAGGGGGCTGGGGGGCTATAGCCCCCACTTATTTCAGTGCTGCGCTGGCCATGGTCTATGGGCGGTGCACCACGGTGGGGGGGGGGCTGCGGTGCCTCCCACTTTTTTCAGTGCTACGCCGCCCTTGTATAATACGTAAAACGATCCTGGGCCATTTATTTACTCGGTCAAATCATTTGCGAAACAATTAATGCAGTTGTTAATTAAGAGGAAACAAAATATAACACGCTAATCTACGGTTTACGTCAGAAGTGGCCCGGTCAGTGAGCTCCGCTCTCAACTTTGGAGTCGCAGGGTGACGTACCTGACACTGAGTCGGATTAAGCTGTGACTTGCGAACAGTCGAGGGATCGAATCAAGAGGGGTTCAGTACTCTTCTGTAAAGTGTTTAAAAAGAATAACCACAGTAGTGCTCAACATCAATCAGAATCCATTACCACAACAACGGTCAGTATCTCGCCTCCGACAGTTCACGCAACTGATGTTATTATTATATAGGGAGACTACGGATTTTAATAAGAAGTGATTGCTTATTTATGTATATTACGTTTTGACACTCATTTGTTCTATTTCTTGAACGTATCATGTCCGTACATGATTTCATGGTCATGTGGTGTAGGGGTGGATTGTGTAGTATTTAGGTTGGTCGAGTGAGTATGCACATATTTTGCGTGGGTGTACATAGAAAAATATGCTTTCGACAGATGTGTTGCGGGTAAGGGTTGGAGAGAATGTGATTTGCAAGACCCGGCGAGGCGGGCAAATGACCTTGACTGGGGAAGTGGCCGTGGCGACCTGGGAAAAGAGAGTCTACATGACACCGGATCTCACATCCCCACTGTGAAAACACCAGTGTATCTTCTATTTTCGTAAAGATATGTGATTCCATGGTTCGAGACATCATTTTCTCTGTTAGTGTGTTTATACTTCGGCACGAAGTGGGTCGGTCATTTCTCCGGTCAGGTTTTTTTAGAAGAACGAGCGCGAGTATGTGCACACTTTTGACGGTCATTGACGACCATTTTGTTTCGGAATGTTTGTGCTCAGTGGTCTATCGGTTAGTTTTGTACTGACATTTCCGAAAGTCCCCGGCTTTAAATACCACCATGTCCCATGGAAGAATACAAACATTCCAAATTTGTTCGTCATTGACTACCTTACAAAAATGGCGTCTTGTTCGTTCGTCTGTATTCCTGCGCCTGCGCTACATTTTTTCTTTTTCTGTCTTCCCTTTTCCTCTCTTTGAACTTATTGTATCTATATATTACATATACATACTACAGATACACATACTATTGAATTATTTTTAATGTTTTCCTTTATAAGGGGTTTCTTGATAGCAGTCACTGTCGGGTACCTTTAGAAAGTCTCAGGAATGTATTTCGTTATTGTATTTATTCTCCCATTGTGAATAAAAGTCTTTTCTCACTCTTAGAACGAAATATTATTTCGAGCAAGCATTCTGTAATGTTTATATATGACACAATCAATGGCTTATTTGCTTCAAAAATGCGTTGATATGTTATCGCGTATTGTTTAGAAACTTATTCACAATCTCGCATTTAACTAGTGACCCGGCAATACACATTCTCTTAAAATGAATAGTAGCACGAACCCCACATAATACTACCTTGAAATAATCACTAGCTGCGATTCGAAGCCTGGCTTGAGGACTATTCTAATCGTCGATAAGGCAAGGTCGCCACTGAATCGGAGGCCAAACGGAATGCAACGACGGAAATCTTTTTGTAATCATAGGTGATTAAACTAGAGTTAAGAAGGAGTAGACCCTAACTCCGAGCGATCCGTTCTCAGTCATTTCCGATATGTGTCAGGAATGCAGCAAAACAACTTTACTCGCAATGCAGTAGATGTATTGCCATACCAAATGGATAGTTTTAGCTTGTGAGTACTGAATTGATATTTTTATAGAACTTTAGGCCTGGAATGCCAACTTCGATCTTGCGGCCTCTGAGGTTGCGCCGCGCATGCACGAGAGTTGTTTGTATTCGTTTGTTCCGATGTTCGTGCTTGCTTTGATATTTACTGTCGTTAAAACTTTCCGCCGTTTTTCAACAGAGTTTCATAAGAGCCATATCATGAGAAAGCCATTTGTCAGTTCCTGATGATTATACCAGAAGCAAAAGATACATATTTGTATTCCTAAGTAATTATCATTTCGCATAACTGACATATTTTTTAATTCTAAAAACCAAGAGTGTTACCAACATGCAAAAAATAACAGCATGTAACTGAGTAACATAAAAAAGGAAATGAATCAGAGAGGTTATATAAATGACAAGTTAACCCATTAGGGAAATAATTTCAATTATTCAAAAGGTTTCTTCCCAATAAAGGCAAAGGTTTTAGAATATGGATTCCTCACACTTGCTGGAGATAATAGGTAGTCAGACATTCATCCAAAGTTATACATCTTTATATATTATAATTAATCGGACCTTTGGTGCTGTTTGATTACAATTATTCAGTAAAAGTTTAGAACGTAGTGACATTTACGAAAAATGCGATGAACTACTCTAAGTATCTATCCGAAATTTGCAGATAAAGGTTTTCTGATTGGCAAACATCTAACACGTAGCTTTGAAATATTGTGGATAACTCGTCATATTGGTTGCAGTGTATAAATTTCCATAAAAGTTCAAAAATAAAGTGTTCCCTTGAGAAAATAAAAGTTAGTGATCCCGATACATACAGTGCATGTTATCGTCAACAAAAGACATTGGAACAATTTTACTATTGTTATGTTACTAAAGAAAGTGGACTCTAGAAAATAACAATATTCACAAAAGAGACAGTGGTATTTTGAACACCTGCTGAATAGTTGACACGGTGAACATTCAAGAACGAAAGAACGGAACAACTGGATTGAAAGCGGGATTTCTGGATCAAAAGCGGGATATCTGGGTCTAAGACAAAACGTAAGGGGGAAATGTTCACTGCAACTCTCAAAGACGTATCGATCAATTAGCGTTTTTTGTCGAATAGGAGATGTAACACCCAAAAATGCCCGACAGCGGTTTTTGTTGTTGTTTTTCATAATTGAATGGGAAATTTTGGGTGCCGCAAAACCCCATGAAACGTCTCGCTCTTTTCTTTTTAGTCTACCGGGAAAATATGGCTATGTCACGTGAGTAATTGCAATAGTGCATGATAACATGTCACTTTGGATGCGTGTCCAACAAGCGGGACATTTAGATGATGTGGCAGGCTGGCGGAAAAACAATGGGACAGTCCGCCACGAGCAAATACTCTGTAGGCCGTCAGCAACACAAAGTACTAGATTGGGTTCTTTTACAAGGTAAACTTATCATTTTAAAAGCTTTATTTCACGGGTGTAGGTAAAAATGGGGGCTCGAATTTTTGGGAATGTGGACCTTTTACTAGGAAAAAAACCAGGTACGTTCGGAGCTGTGAATTGTGTACTCGGCGAATTTTTGTAGTTCCTGCCTTTTTAGTGGACTTTCGTCTCGTTTCTCCTCGGACTTTTTGTTTCTGTGAAGCGGACCTTTTACCCATTTCGCCAAATGGGAGCCCTCGAGACCCCCTGGCTGCGTGCATGCAGATATCAGTAGGCCTGCTTCTCGGCAATCAAATAAACAAAAAACTGCATTTGGGCAACAGATAAATTTTGCACAAATGAATTGTTATAGAAACAATTGAAAACAGTAATAATATTCACACAAACACACGCACGCACGCACACACATACACTTAGCTAAGCAGTTATGAGTAATTTTTCGTTACGTAAACACGCCTGTTTTTAGGCCCCAAACTTTTCATGTAGGCCAAAATGTAACTTCTTTCCGTAAACTAATGTAACATGATTCTAACACTCAAAAATGTCTTGTTGAAAAACTCCTGACATGTAGTATGATAGGATGTCGAATGTGGTTCAACGACTGGACCTGAAAAGATATCAGGAGCCAAACTATTCCGGCGTCCATCCAGGGCCACTGGTCGGTGCTTATAAAGAATAACCAATGTAATTGTCGAGTTTCTCTGACTAATTTTATCGAGAAATCGCTCATTGTATGGAACCGTGCCTCAAGAGTCTCGCTTGATGATCAATAATGACAAAATGAAAATGAAGCAATTAAATTAGGCTTGATTTGATAACTCAAACTCTATTAAAACAGTCAAGTAAGCATCCGGAAATTCTCGGTGCAAGCTCTCGCGGCTATCTCGGGGTCGCAAGCTCCGGCAATAATTGGATACATAGGTCACACGCAGGAGTTAGCGTTCCAGGGCTTTGAGTTTAATGTTATTTTAAATGCGTGCATTGTAATTTGTATCGCGACATGCGCCACTCGGGTACAGAGACCACCCCCAAAAATGGGCCTTCTGTGTGTTCATTTCCGATCACTGCTCGCTGGTTCCCTGCTTTCCGCTCGGGTTAGCCAGCGTGCTGGCTAGGCACAAAGGGAACCAGCGAGCGATCGCTGAAGCATACACTGACGCTTGAACCCCTTCAGGATGCATGTGTATTGACTCTTCCCTCTGACGCAGCGCCACCTAACCTTCTTAGCATTGCGAAAGGGTGTACATTGACTGGTGCAAAACCAGCGCAAAGTGATAAGATTCTGACACATTCCGGGTCTTGTCAAGACGTTGCAAGTGATTTTAAAATATGTGACCCAGAAACTGATCTTTGAGACCCTTGTTTGTTATCATATCACATGACTTAGTACGTATCAGCATCAGTCATAGGCTGTCCTGTGAAGGGAATCTGAGAAACCGCTGCTAGTGAATAGACTTCAAGAACTATGTACATGTACGTCTTTGGTCTTTTGTGGAGACGGTAGCGTCTATTCAATGTATAAGACATCGACGCGTCGTTGTTGACAATCATATTGATTTTTGTCATTACGCGTGCTTGTTACATGTCAAGGTCAGTGTGGGACACTTGAAAAGGATTATCACTAAATGCATCTCAAGTGGACAAATTGTACAGGTACGAAAAGTGGTTCAGCATAATTAACCTATAACAAAGATTAGCATGGCCGTTTAATCCATGATTTTTAAATTCTCGTTGCATCTCAGTTCGCAACTTCACCAGTTCGGCAGTGTCGTCGTTTTCCCGCCATAACTCTAGTCTATATCAGTGGTTAATTACAACAAACTATTAAGGTTACAAACTCTCTGTAATATTGTCGAGAAGTAACTTAGGATTTAGATGACTTAGTGTTATAAAACTAGAGTCAACTGTTAGTCCCCATTTGTATTACAAATGATGTTATTGTAAAGGGAAGTAGTGGACGTTAGTTTTTTCATAGTTTTTTGGTCATTTTAACCCACCCGAAACAGTACAGGAAGAGATGTGATGTTGTCAAACTTGAGTAGGCCTTATGTGTGCAACCAATTTTTAAAAAACATCGATGACGTTAAAAACCTTTTGAAGATTTTCAAAGGAAACAGATACGTCCACCGTTCTGTCGAGTCTCATGCTGTAGGCCTGAGGAATTAAATCGAAAAAGTTACTCTGCCCGAGTCGTTGGGAATTGACGGAGTAGAACTTTTTGATAGTGCACTTGGTCGTAGACAAGCCTCTATCTGAGTGGCACGCCCCATATTTACCTTCTTTGGAAGTACCCTGAGGAGTAACTCACCGTGAGGCGTGCCATCTACCTTCATAATCGTTATGATGTCACTACCTGGGCATCTTTAATTCTCTTGAGTAACTAAATCATTCAGATTTACAGGAATGTTCGTGCAACTGCCTGTCAAATATTCTTTTTATGCAAAATTTCTAGTTTTAGTTCCGGTTTATTTAGCTCCAGTTACTTAGTATATAGTTTGGTAGCAGCTCTTCATTAACACAAACTTGGTTGGAGGCATGATTTTACGTTTTGTTGGACAACTTAATAATGTATTAGCTCGTAGTCTCCATACAATCTTTCTAGCGAAACACTAAGAGACATAACGGACAAGCAATATTTCGAGGCGACATGTCTCATCATCAGCCAATAGGCGTGAACTGAACGTCAAGGAACCGAAATAAACAGTGAAATAAACGCTAACAGCGTGTAGAGGGGCATACAAGCACTGAGTTCGAATGCATCACATGGAAGGAAGCCCGCACACCTGTGAGCTGCTCATTCAGTAAAGGTCTTTTGCCGTAGCTGATCAATAGAGACTCTAATAGAGACTACGAGCGAGTATATATTCATTAAGCTGTCTAACAAAAAGTGCAGTCGTGCCTTCAACCAAATGTTACTTAAAAAGTGATCTCTGGGTTTGAGAAGAGTTAACAATTCGCCATTGGTTGAGACACAGCAAATTGACTTAGAAATTTCCGGTCGAATCTTGTGCGCCGGAGTCGTTCTCACGTGATCATGAACAATACAAGCCCAGATAGCACTTCTGCTCTGTTGCCCCGTTTGCGGGTACTACTCCTACGAAGGCTTACTACTCCGTAAAAAATCGTTACTCCGAAGTAACCCACGCTTCCTCCAAATGTGAACGCCTTTGTTTCATGTTATAACATTAATATCATACATTTTGTTTTGGTCAAGCGAAATTCAAAGAAGACACGATTCAAGAGTCGTAAACTACAGAAACAGTAAAACGACAGAAAGAAGTCACTGGACTTCATTTTACTTTTTGTGTGACCATGTTGATACTTAGTAACAAATGAATAACCCATTCGTGAAATTAAGAGAAAGTAGCGGAGGTTGAGTTTAGAAATTCAAAAATAATAATAAATAAAACTCGTAGTAATGGGTTTTCCGGGGTAGTTGGATTTCGGAGTAGTGGGCCTGTGGAGTAGTCATGGCTTGGAATTTTTCAAGAGTATTCCCTGTTTAGTGGTTTCGATTTCCGCATATTTGATTCCCAGTTTCCTTTTCCTGTCTTTTTATCATTATTTTTACTTTATTCGTGCAAAAACGTTTATTTCATTTAAATTTTACAACACAAAAACTTTCTTTCTCACGAGCCTATTTATTGTGGAACTGTACACCACCCCAGCAAGATGTCCTCATTGGTCGAGTCCTCCTTCCCAAGCGGGTTTGGCTTGAATCAATTACAATTATGCGGTACCTTTTACAGACACTCCGCATACTGACTTGGAGCCACAAGGAGGGCTTAAACCGAAGTAAAGATTGTAGTGTAAACGAGGTCTGAGTAAGAAACAAGGTGGGGTGCAGTGCTTACCGGAAGTGACCAAAATCAAACGAATTTTTTAACAAAAGTTGGGTTTATAGCAGTAGCGGATTTAGGTTGATGGGGGCCAAGAGGGCCATGTCCCCCTTAAAATTCTCGCATTGGCAGTTCGGGGATGCGAATGTCTAACGGGCAAAATCCTGGCTAATACTCTGCCCTGGTCCCGCCCCCCAACTCAAAATCCTGAATCCACTCCTGTAGAACACCTTTAAGGTAAACAAAATTGTATTTAAAGATGTATTTGGTTTCTAACTATGCTAATGTATAGCAGGAACTAAACGACAATGTTATTTGACCATCATCTACGCTAAACAAAGTGCAGTTGCATTCATTGACAACTTGTAAATATGAAAAAAAATTCTGCAAATATGTGACCTTTGCACTAATGGCGTAACTTGGGGGCTCACATAGCCCGCATCATGTTGTGCTATTACCCAACACCACGTCACGATACTTACTGGACACGGTTCAGTGATTTACACCGGATCATATTCGACACAAAACTCGTTCTTTCAAACTTTTGACCATTTTCAACCTCCTTGTTATTCACATCGTCGTGTTTATAACTAATTTGACCAAGCAATCACAGAAATAAGGAATTAGTGTGCAAGTTCCACTTAAATGATGCATTTTACCAGGTGGCAGTTGTCACACTTTATAAGATAGATCATCTATTATCAATGTCATTTCTTTCATTCTGATTTCGTATTAGTTACATGTAGTTAAATCAAAGTAAAACAAACTCATCGTAGAAATATCTTGACCTAATTCAACGCCATTAACAATACGTCCAATTTACTTATTTTCTGTCTATGTCACATTCAGTTTTCTGCCTCATCATACTTGTGACGGAACATAACTCCGTAAGTCTAAATATGAAAACCCAAAAATTCGGGTTATTGGCGGCGTTATGAAATGTAAACAATCACTGTTAAGTTTCTGTGTTTACGAAAACGCGTCTCAATAACACTGCTGACCTTGTGCACGCGCACCATCGTTAGATCAAGCGGCACTCGAGGTCAGAAGGGCGATGTTTACGCTTGTGGTTAAAAACAAACTCGTCGATACTTCAGTCGCTGTTCGCGCAAGATTTTGTGACGGATTTGCGGAGATTCTTCAAGAATCTAATCGTAATGGTGGTTTTGGGAAGAAATGGAGCAAAATTGGTTTCTGTTAGAGATAATATTCATTGCAAGAAGTGGAACGCATTGATGCTGTTTTTGCTCCGTAACCCAATGAATTATACCGTAGAGATCTCAAATATCCCTCCACAAACACGATTTCTTTTATTTTGTAATGAAAAGAATTGCGCGGCCGACGGAGCTGAACGCACTTCAATTCTATTGCGAATACCTCCTTAAAAACATATTCTGCATAAATATGAGGGTCTAGGGTTTCAAAGACCATTATGAATTAGTTACACCAGCTTTCGATAAAATTAATGTCATTAACATATCGACCTGTAATTTGCAAAAAACAAGGATAAACAATCAAAGTTTATATCAAAGGAAATGGAAGATGGCGACCGGGACGACCCATGCTCCTAGCAATCCTTTCGGTGAAAATAAATGTTCAAGTCCCCGATTTTTTTTAAGTTGAACTTTTTGGTTTCCGGTGGTGACGCAGAAATGGCCGAGTTTTCTGTCTGACTGAGGAAAGCGTATCGACAGTTACAGCCGTGAGGGTTCTTTTGGAAACATTGCTTAAAAAAGCCCTCGGCTAGCACGAGCCACGTGAAGTTTATGGAATATGTGGGCAAAGTTTAATAAATTTTTCATTTTTGTCCTAAATATATCAAGTATATCAATTGTCAAGAATTGCTTCATTAGACTTTTAGTAGCTTAATTGTACTGTCGATAAAATGAAACCTAGCTAGTTGTATATCAAGTCAATGGCCGATTAAGGTCGCTGAAAACGATCATCTCCGTACAGGTGTAATAGAAAATGAATTACTAACAGAACCAGTCTTGCGTAATTGTTTAGTATACACTGTCCGTAGCCTCAGGGAATCTGTCGTGGCTCTTAGTCTGCATTGACCCAGGACCAGGGCAGACAATGCGACAACATGATCTGAGCTGTCTGCCTCAAGTGAACCACAGGCGAGGAGATTGTTCTAAAACCCCACATCCCATGGCCCACTACCGACGACCAACAACCACCTCGACCCACGACGTGCGGCAATAAAGGTATCTTTGCGCCTTTTACATAATTCATAATGTTATTGCGTCGCTTGGTTCAGTGTCTTACTTGCATGTATTTGAATAAAGCATCCAGCCCGGCACTGAATAACGGGCCCATAAGTTGGCATTCAAATGCATGCAGGTAGTATGCACTGAGCCCTGGGGACACTGAGACCTCACGGTCACACCGGCTTTGACCAGCACCACCCCGCCTCGGCCGTTTTCACTGCACAGCGAATCTCCTGAGTATAGATAAGGAGAAGAGTCGAAACACGTTGGGGAGCAACCTCTCTAAAATAAGCATTTAGGAACGAAATCAGCGCTGGCGGCCCTGCGGAGACTGTCATGCGAGATGAGTTGCCTCATATCCAGTAATATCGAGCTCTGGTGTCGAGCTTGCTCAGGTCTTGATGGACTGTCAGGTGCGTTTGCGTGCTCCTCTCGTCTTCCACTCAGAAATATTGGGTTGACTTTTATGCTTTCTTCAGATTGATTTTAATCGTAAACCTAAAATAATGTTTGAAAAGCTAATAATGTTTTCAATGTTTGACTAATTAAACGAAAACGATTGATGTCCTCACCGAGTCCAAAAAATTAGAGTGATCTAGGCCATTATACAAGCTCGCTTTCCTCAATTGGCAATTCCGTTTGAAAACCCCCCCGATAACTTAGCAGTTATAAGTGCTACCTTATGCAATTTATTGGGGGTAACTACTACCAGGGTACTACGGTGTTTTTGGACGTCATGCCTGATCTTTAAAATTACACAAATATATGGCGGGCACTAGAGGGCTTGCGACTAATTGCCGTCACGTAGAGACAGGTCGACGGTCATTGGCGTCCCTAGGAGATTTTTACGAAAATAAACGCAAAAGAGAAACACATTCACGTAAGCAATTGAAGATTTTTTACAAGAAAGCTCCGAACAACTGTTGAAGTGTTGTCTGAGATAAAATTAGTGTAATTCTGTTGATTTTTGGGCATTTCTTTCATGCTTCATTGTCGCCGATTTTGTCTCCTTAATGCACTTATTGCGTCACGTATGGCACAATTCGTCGCAAGAACGATGATGAAGTTAATTACACGCAGTGTGCTGATTCGATGTATCTGAGTTCATTCAAGTAGCTCGGTGGAATAAATGCGGGTTAGTGCCACAAGCTGCAGACAGGTAGCCACGGGGCTGAGTTGTTAGCCTCAAGGCCGGCAAATTTATCTGACGTCATTGTTACCCAGCACACAGTGTGACACAGAAGGCTCACTGTTAACTACGTGTGTAGTAACCACCGTATTTGTACATGCACGTTACACGGTGAGAATGAGCCATCGAGGGATTTGTTGTTGTCAGGCTATGGAATAATTAATTCCGTTGGCTATCGAAGAGTAATCGGCTAAGCACTTAGTGCGAGATCATCTCGGCGCATGCTGTGAAGATTTACGTTAAACAGGTAAAAGAAATCTAACAACTGCGGAGACATTAGCCTCACCGTCTCTCAAGGTAAAATCTTCGCGGTTCTTTTTGCCGCAGATATGAAGTATGAGCTGAGCTCATGTGCATTTGAGGCGTGTAGCTCTTCGTCTGCCCAGACCCTTCAATAGGAAGTCAAGCGGCCAGGTAATTTAAGCTGCCCCGTCGATTCAACTATTTTGGAGGTCACTCCTTCTCCAAACTTTCGCCGCCCAGTGGCCTCACTTTTGCAAGGCGTGACTTGTGGTTGTGACGTGGGACCAATAGTATGCGGCGTTTGGTACACGTTGACCCAGACGAGTGCAGGCCGCTCACGTGTGCCCACTGCACGGATTACCTAGCTGCTAGTGGAACCATTTTTATGCCTTATTGATGCATAGTTAAACCAAGCTGAGGAGCTGAAGATCTTAATCAATGGTCTAGCAGTGTGCTCCAGTGGGACTCGAACCTACGACCTTAAGTAAAGGAATCGGGCATTTAATTCTCCCACTAATCCACACTGCCTCCAGACTGCACGGGTCTTACGGTGTAGCTAAGTTTACTAATTGTCACTCCATCACTGGCTTGAATCGTAGATTAATACTTTCCTATTCTTAGTTTTCTATGTTTGTTATGATACGAGATTAAATGGGTTTCATTTGCATTGCAAAACGGCAAGACATTTTGACTTTCAGATGTCTGTTTGATGTTTTCATTAGCCAATGCAAATTGAACAGTCTGCAATAACTGAGAGTGAAACATTATCTCCCGTTCGCGTGCGACTAAGTGCCAACTATACTGCTGAAATTTCCTTTTGATGAAAATCCCGTAAAAATGAGAACAGAATTTGTCCCTATATATTTAAAACTGCGCTATTGACGTTTCCTAATGCGGCAACCTAATGTGCCGCCGAGTGATAAAAAGCGAGTTCAATAAAGATAACGTATCATTTGTTAGTCCCCGAAGCCAGGTCAACAGCCAAGTGACCCTCGAGTGCCCGGTCCGAAGTCCCATGACATAGAATTACTGAACAAACATAGTCCCTTAGCGTGAACAAAAGTACAAGAATACATCTAATTTCGACAACAGTTGACCTTGCAATTTCGTTTATTGTACTTTTTGGAAATTCGTTACTGAATACATTACATGTGGTTATGAGAATTAACTTAACTTGCTCCTTGAGAATAAAACTAACTTGATTGCACTTTTTTAACATTGAGGGGCTCAGAACAGTTCTGGATTTTGCTTAGCTGTATGGACTTGTTACCGTTTTCACTCTGTCGAAAAGTGTATGCAATAAATTTAAACATCTGAGTCATTTCATATCAAAAGCTCGGCAAATGAGCACAGATACTCCTGTGTTGTATTTTCGACCCCTTCACTCCCACTGAAGAACAAGGTGACACTTTACACGCCAAAACCACTTCCCTGCCGATGCGCGACATCAGGCAACACTAGATTCTGAAAGCAAATTTCCCACATTTTTAAAAATGTAGCCAGAATTTTTGCAATTTTGGCTTGTTTAAGGCCTACCTGATACCGCAGCCTATTCCTCAGTCACTACTCAACAATGTACAAATGCAACAGGGGTCCATCATTTTGAAGTAAAGTGTGTCTGCAGGCAAA
Organism: Phoronis australis; assembly: GCA_002633005.1. Taxonomy (NCBI): domain Eukaryota; kingdom Metazoa; phylum Phoronida; family Phoronidae; genus Phoronis; species Phoronis australis. The sequence goes on along the minus strand of NMRA01000202.1, from coordinate 191,890 downwards.
TAAGTGGCCTTTTCTCATTCCCAAGTGTTCACAAATACCAACAATCTAGATTCACTGAACCTACATGCAACGCCTACCTCAAAACTGAACCCAAACCCGGCCTACTCCTGGAATGTTACTGCAAATTGGCCGCGGCTGCAGCCTAACTGTGCAGTGTGCTACATTGAGCATGTTTTATAATTCAAGATGGCGGCATACGCCATCTTTAATTTCGTCCAATTCCCATCTTCTGAACATGTACCCCTTATTCACGCAGTCGCCATTTTAAAAGTAAAGCCTCTTTAGGTTTAAAAACGCTTCATCCTGCGCTTCATCGCAGCGCAAAGCGTGATCTTTTCGCACCTTGTTATATTTATGTCTCAAATGAATTGCTTTTCAAAACCTAAAATGAGGCTCACTGCTAAAATGATGACTGCGTAAATGAGGTCTGCATTGTATCGTTTCTACTGTTTTCTGGGACTTAGAACCCATTTCGGGTAATTAGTCATGGGTGCAGGGTTAATCAGTCTCCAGTGAGGTCAAATGATAAGTTGAACGGAAGTAAGAAAAATCTAACTCTTTTGGCGGACGAAATGTTAACTGTATGGTAAATACTAAAGCAACATCCTTTGGCTTCTTTTGTGATCGCTAAATACTGTTATCAGATATCTTCCCAAAATCTACGTAACCAAAGTCGCTGTGTATTGTTTGTGAATGTGTTCTATATATTTTTTCTTTTTTTAAAGTTTATTTCCATGTGTTCTATATGTATACGTGTAGTCCGCACACGTTACACATTTGTAGACTATGTGTCTAGTTTGCACATGCTACAAACAGGCCTATTATCACATTCCTGTTCTGTTGTATTATTGTAAATGGACTGTGTTGGTGGCATTTCGTGGAAGCATCTTCCGCCCACGGTTGAAGTGGACACGGACATCGTTCTTTCGAGAAGTTGCCTGCACTTTCTGGGGCCTAATCTCTGAACTTTTGCGTTATGTACGTGCGAAATTCAGCTGTTCCACTTCTTCATTTTAATCTTGGCGTCAACTGACATCAATGTTGTCACTGAGGATTCTGATGGTCAACCATCTCCATTAAATCTTGAGCTCTTCATAAGTCTCGGTCCCATTCTAGTAGAAACTGATAAACCAACACGGCTGTGATGAGACTGTATGCGCACACAGAATTTACAATGCCTTTCCGTTGTCGATCTTGGAGACTCCAGCAAACGCTGAACTGATGAGCATTTCCACACCAAATGCTTTCTTTTGTGTGCCGATACAACCTTGGAAACTCATGAGCAAAGGTTTTTGGCACACTGTAGTCTTCCATAATAAATGTTTTAAGAAAATGTATAGAGGTTCTTTGTGAAGGACGTAGGCAATTTTGATCTTTGACATCTATTTTGACCTCAAAGTGACCCCGCATCAATAACATGACATCTGGGCTGAGTTGCATAAAGCTTCATAAGTTATGAGAGCATGAAAATTTTAAGACAACACATAATTTATTACCCGTGGGGTGTTGTCCTTGACATGTGTTGTGTCTATGGTGTTCAGTGTAAGGATCCCCAGAGCTCAGACAGTTACATAGATGAAACGAAACTGTCCATTAAAATGCTTACGTCACAACATTGTCGTCCTAGTTACGGGGACACTTATGTTTCGGCTATTTTTAGCCACCTGTGCGCCACTGGCCATGATTTCAATACTGATGATGTCACTATCCTAGACTGTGAGGAAGACTGGTTCAGAAGGGGTGTGAAGGAAGCTCTCCATGAGCGGGCAGCGCATTGAGAGTCCCTCTTTAAATAAAAGAGGCGGTTTAAGATTCGATTTGTCACACGTATGGGATGGTGTTCTGACGTCAATGCCGCGCCGTCTGGTCAAAACGCCACCAATTGGCCAGAATAACGATAACGTCACAAGCCAAGCTGAAGTCCGTGAGATGCGGACGCAACTTCCCTGATTGTAACTTTGTATTCCAGTATTAGACTCAAACTTTATTTTTTCTTCAAAAGTTATCCTCTGGATAAGTTTGATTGTTGCATGACGTCACGTGCATTGTTCAGCAATAACAACATGACGCGTGATAATGCGACGTCTTGCTATACGGCGCGGTATTATTATGCAACTGAAACTTGCAATGGGCTTCGCATTGCAGACATTGGTATAAACGATGTATTCAAGGTGTTCCATCGAAACAGGAACCCCGGTGTAAAACAGATATCCCGGAGTCGTAGATTTCCGCACATTCAAAACAGCTAACCAGCCCGGCCGAAAAACACGAACCCCAACCTTTAAAACAGGAATCCCAGGGATCGGACAGCAAACCTGGACTCTTTTTATCGGTACCCGTGTTCACTGTCCGATCCCCGGGATTCCTGTTTTAAAGCTAGCTCGGGGTTCGTGTTTTTCGGGCTGGTTAGCTGTTTGAATTTGCGGGAATCTGTTTTCTGCTGCGGGATATATGTTTTACACCGGGGTAGCTGTTTTGATGGAACACACTGGTTTTGCATGCCCTTGTAAGTCATCAAGTTGAAAAGAACAAAGTGGGTCGAAATTCAAAATGACGGCATCCGCCACCTTGAATTACAAAATGTTCAATGTTGATCTTAGTGTATGTAATTTTGCTCTCTTAATTATACTGCAGGGTTCACCATGGGGGCCATGTGTAGGCAACTTGACTAACTATATATCTGTAACGAAGATGGTCAAGCTTTTGACAGACACAATGGAACTGCAGATTCGTGATTGTTAAATAATTTACCCAACGCGTATTTAATTGCTGCTCACGAAATAAGAAATATTATTGTTGTCCGTGAGCCGTCGCAACAGCGGCGTATGAGCATTGTTGTTGAGATAACCGTGCGGTACATGAAAGGGCTGTAGTTCTTCAAATCAACTCGATCCCAAGGGAAAGTTTCCTTCACAGTCTTGCAAATGAATATACTTCTGGTTCAGTTGTTAGAAAACATTATTTACGGCTTAACCGTTTAGTTGAGTCGGTTAATGAAATGTTCTGCCGTCGTGCCGTATGAAACATCATCTTATAGAAACTGTGTTAATGCTCGCCATGGCCTCAAGAGGGATTTGTTGTATTGACCAACGCACACTCAGTGAGTCGTCTTATTTATGCAACGCCCTATCTATGTTATGTAGAAAGGCTGGGTACACACCAAATGCTAATGTTGCTCGCCGCACACGAAGCGATAACTAGTTGTACGCGCGAAAACTGCGTCTGAGCACAGTCTGAACCGACCTGATTCCCAATGGCCTAGTACAAATGTATTTGAGGCAGCCTTTTTAAGTATTACCCTTTCCGTTTGTTAAAAACTTCGTGAAACAGTTAGTTCAATTTATTCTTAAGCTCAAATAATGCTCGTTCAACAGGATTAATTTTTTTCAAATTTAATTTAATATGATTTTTAGTTTGATTTTTGTTTAAGTGGTGCACCACTTAAAATGGCCGCCGTAGACAGTGACAGCAGACTCTTGTTACTGTCCTATGTAATGATCGGGGTTTTCGCGGAAACACCGTCCACTTTTTAAAAAGTTAAAAGTAAAAAGTAAAGTAATGCAAAGACAAGCAGGACTGAAAGTTACGAAATGTTCGCCTTTTATTGATTCCTTTCGACTGGCGAAACTTTCCTGTTTTCTACATTAGTGAAGGTAAAGGCCGGAAAGAGTGTCTTTAAACTTCAAAAGTAACCCTTGACTTAGTACTGCTTCTCGTTATAATTAAACCAGGTTGTTCTGATTTTTTTTGGATGAAACATTTATTAATTCAACCAACCAGTACATAGTTGTACAGCAATATGAAATCTAGTCAGGTGCATCTAACAAATTACGAACATTATCGGACCTTATAAGAGCTAGATAGGCAAAAAGAAGACCACCTTGCCTGGAATCTTTCAAGATCCAATTTATCATTGTAAATAATTTTTTCCAGGTTGTAGTAATCACATACCTCACGTAAAAATGACTGAAAATTGGGCTTAGCCTTTTGCAGTCTTTGCCTATATAAATGAAATTTCGCTAAACAAAGAATTAAATTCACAACTTCTAATCTACAGGCTGGGTCTCCAAACAAGGCGGAAGACATAGTTAACTGCAGAGGGAAATTGCACTGATTTATCATCCATGGTTTTAAACATCCCCAAAACTTCTGAACAAGTGAACATTCCCAATACAAATGTAGAATTGTTTCTTCATGTTGCTCACAGAAAGAACATAACATTCACTAACACCTATTTTCTTTAAATAAGAGTTTGTACCAATAAGTCTCTGGTTGATACGGAATTGAAACCATCTGAGTCTGACATCGGAAGTACAATGATAAATTACAGAATGAATTTTATCCAAGATTGAGTATCATCGCATAAGTTAATTTCTCTCTCCCACTTCAATTCCGCGACAGGTTTTACATACAATTTGGAAATGAATAATTCATAGATTTTCCCCGTCCCTTTATTTTCCGAGGAGATTGTTCTTATTTACTCACTTTAGAAATGGCCACTTAGACTTGGGGAGAGCTGACATTGCGTCACATGCCTTGCCTACTCATTCCGATATTTGTGAATACGAATATTCTTAGTGTGTAAAACGGGAGTTCTGAAACAACTTTTCTAGCTCAAGAATCGCACCGGTGAACGAAGTTAGGCGCGACAAGCGTGGTGTGTAGATGGTCCAAGATAATCAGTACACGATGTATCAGAGTGCTTAGTGTGTACATAGAGCTACACACGTAGGCCTACCAGCTCGTATAGGAGTGGTGACATTGAGTTGTATTGCCGAATGGGTATACGGTCATGGTTGTGACCTGAGTGTGTGGCAGTTTCCTCTTCACGTGACCCGTGCACTTGGATTTGTGTCAAAAAACAAGCAGTGATTGGCGAGCAATTGCAGGAGGCGAATTATTAGTTACAACAAACTAATACTTCGTATGACATCGGTGGCCGGCTGAATGACACTGTCCCAATAGGGACTCGTCTACCTTCCTGAAATTTCGTCCCCTTTGTAAACTTTTCTTACTCACTAGCGTTAGTTTTTTCAATCACATTATCTTTAATTATTGTGAGCGATTCTTTTACTCATGCGATTTTCTAATGATATATCTGTAAACTGAGTTAGGGACTAGGTCGTTAAATTGCGAGTTGCAATGAAAGATCCGTATTATTTACTTTTTAAATATGTTAAGAATTCATTGTATACTTTACTCTCGGTACGTTTCATAACTAAAACTTGACGTAGCAAAATGATAGGTAAGGACAATTAATGTTCTCACCAAGTGTGCTAATGCGCTGGAAATTTTGGGAACGTACTATATGAGTCCACCCTGGGGATGTGTAATGCACGGTGTCTGCACGGTGGCCATGTTGAATTTGTCACATACAACGATTAGGTCGTTTAACGCTTTTGGTAATATCCTCACTCAAAACACAAATTGCGTGTTATACTAGAAAGTGTGTTCCAGCTTTGAATGCTGTTGCACTGGCTCCTGTCGTAATAGGAACCATTTAAAACCACGCTCATTTGACATAATTCGTCCTTTCCCGTACGTTGTTATACTGTTCATTTATTATGTAAGTTGTATTACTATATGTAGTACGTCACGCGGAAGCGGACGAACACTGCATCGAATGAACATGGTTAAAACTGGGTAGTAACGCTCGGACGTCCACAAGCTTTCCGTGACGTCAGCGTGTGAGGACCGGGAATCGGGTTACCTAAAATCTAGCCTAAATCATGCGCGCACCCAGGAGGGGCTCGAACGAGCCACCCCTCCATTTGGCGAAGTGGGCAAAAAGGTCCGCCTCTGAGAAACAAAAAGTCCGAGAAAATGAGACATAAGTCCCCCCGCAATTCACAGGGGTGCCCCGTTTTTTTTTTTTTAGTCCGCCCGCCTTTTTGTTACCAAAAGGTCCACAACGGCAAGAATTCGAGCCCCCCATATTGAAGGCTGGGTGCGCGCATGTAAATCGCGTGTTTTCATTTAAAATACATGACATTATCTCATGAAGCGCTACTGAACTCAGGGCTGTGTCCACACAATAATACTCAAATGACGTAAACGTAATCAGTCAATAATGAGATGCTCGCTACTTAATGGTTTTTCCGTCGGTTGATTCGCTACGGAACTCGGTCATAGTTTGAGTCTTTTGTTGCTTTGTGTAACTGTTACGTAATTCGAAATTACGAAAGGACCACCTGCTGAACAGTAACTGCAGACAGTTTTATGCACCACACACTCCAAACATCCTATGGAAATCACGATCTGCCACTTCTATTTTTGATACTTAATTGTTAAGGCGATGGAAATGTTAATCGCAAACTGTGTCCGTGGGTTGCCATAGAAACGCATGCTCAAAGATTTCGATTTTTCTCGTAGTATAAAGGTGTAAACACTTTACTTTAATCACGCAGACACGTGTAAATGATTAATCATACAGGTTATCTTCCCCACGGGTAGCTCGACATTAGGACTGGAGAAATTATAGTTTTAATTGTCCCCTTGGTGTCATCTGATCACATTAATTAAACATCTTTTACATCTCAGGTTGACGGTGATGACGTGAAACACACATATCTTGTCAGCGGAATCTTCAAGGCGTGAAGCAGTTCATCAATTTCGTGAATTTCACATGGCGACTTTAAAAGATTTATTTAATTTCACCGGTGGATATTTCCAACCTATTTCGGCGACATCTGGCGACGCTCGACCCAAAATGGAAGTACGGACTGCGTCAGTTTCGTTGGACACAACAACAGCAAACATAAATGTTACTGGGAATATCAGCGACTTCGAGTTAGACAGCAAAAGCAACCAATCAGCAATTCATCCAAATCCAATGGAAACAGAGGCTCAAGCCCTTCTGATCATCATCTACTCGTTCATAACCATCCTCTCTGTAGCAGGGAACACCGTCGCGATAACGGTGTTCGCCATAGGGCGAAGAAGTAAATCGGACCTTCGAATCTTCCTCATCAACCTGGCGATTGCTGACTTGATACAAGCAATCTTCTGCATGCCATTTTCATTCACAAACGCTATGTTGGATACTTGGATTTTCTCCGCACCCATGTGCCCCATCGTACTTTTCATGCAAGTCTTCTCGGTCACTGCCAGCGTGTTGACCAACATGGCCATAGGAATTGACCGGTTCATAGTCGTCGTGTTTCCATTGAAATCAATGTCAACGAAATACCGGTCAAAAATCATCATCATCTCTATATGGATAGTTGCTCTTTTACTGGCCGGCGTAGAGTTATGGGTAGGTCGTGTTACCAAGGCAACGGAGTTTTCTACCAAAGCTGATTGCGGTGAGGACTGGGCGAACAACGAAGACAAACAAGTGTTCACACTGTTTGTATTAACATTTACATATCTTATTCCATTTATAATACTGACAATAACTTACACGATTATTGCCCGAAAACTGTGGACGAGGACTTCACCTGGCAACAGGGATGAAACCAGGGACGCAGCCCAGCTTAAGAGTAAGAGGAAGGTAGGTACTTTACTTGGCGACATCAGTTCAACGTGGCGAAAGTTAGGAACACACCAACGCTGGCTAGTTCGCATCTTTGATATGAGATAGGGAACGACGCGACAATATCCCCTCCCAAAAATCACTAGTCGTTCATGCGGACGACTAAGCAAGCTTTCACGCATTTCGTTTTTTGTAAAAGATTATGGCTTATTCATAAAGCAAAATGTTACGTCTTAGTAAGGCACTTTATTGTGAATATTTTTTTCAATGATTGCTGTACACAATTTAGGCACCGTGAAGGATTTCAGATTGTGTACTAACGGATTGAAAACATGAGTCCTTAATAATGGTCGTTAACTACAGGCTCACGCTTTTGATTTTGAAAAATGTCGGTGACATTCCTGTATGGGAGATGGTACTGAACGTCTTTCGAAGTAGGTCTACTCTTTATGAAGGGTAGGGGAGTCTCCCTAAAAGGGCATTGTACGCTTTAGACAATATCGATAATTAACTACAGTCGGGAAGGCAGAATGGGATCGGGAGCACAGCCTTCATTTCATGACATGTCTTTCAAAGTAGTGGCGAAACGTCACCCGGAATCCAAGCCAACTGAACTCCCCCTTTTGCTTCTGTTCTCAATCGAACGTGAAACTTTGCTTTAGTGTGTCATTCGTTTCATAGATTTCGTATTTTCCGTAGGTCGTCAAAATGCTCATCATCATTCTTGCGCTCTTCGGCGTCTGCTGGCTGCCGCTACAGGTCTTCTTTCTCGTCTTAGACTACAATCCTCCCCAGATTTCAATGCGAGCCTTGACTATCATTTACTTCTGCGTACATATACTGGCCATGTCCAACAGTTTCCAGAATCCAATCATCTATGGGTTTATGAACCACCAGTTTAGGGTAAGTGTTGCCGTGTGTTATTGGGCTGATGAGACAATGTTCTGAGGAGGACAAACTACGTGAAGTCATTTGTATGATGTGGCCAAACTCGCAAGATATGTCACTGGGGTTTAGCTCTGTGGACGTAGAATCTTGCTAAGGAAGCTAGTGTGACCATGTTCATTGCTTGTAATGATTGACAAAATCTCAGGAGTTCTTGCGCGATCTCGGCACATTTTCGCGAGACTCTCGCGTCTACGAAACGCCCGTCTGGGAAGAGTTCATGAGGACCTCGCTAAAAAGCAAGACTTCGGGAGGTTACGTCGCGTAGGTCCTGGCGTTACTAAACTCTACTCTGGTTCTAATACACCGAAAAAAGCTAACCTGACTTAATGCTCGCTGGTTCCCTGCGTGCCGCTAGGTGGTCAATAGCCAGCGTGCTGGCTTGGCACTTAGGGGACCAGAGAGGACTTAATGGAGCTAAACTTTCCCCGGTTCTGTGAAGCCCTCCGGTAGCCACATTACTGACTTTAACCGACCACTAAGGCAAGTTGTTGTTTAGTGACATAACGATTGATGACTGGAGGGGTGGGGCTGGCAAAACCAACCGGGTAACTTAATTAGCTGCAACCTGGGGGTAAAGATCGGAAATACCGGGTCAGGGATCATGTACGGGGGAAAAGTTTTGTTTTCCACCAAATTATCCATTTTTTAATCTAGCTAAGTACCGCGCCATTGAGGGTTGCCTGGATTTGAAGCCCAGTCTTCGTTCGAGTTAGACCTCGGCAGTGTGCAAACTAAGGTTTGGAGTGGAGATTGCTTGTTAACCGCGGCCCAGTAACAGTTTGCAGTGCTTGCTAGTGAAATTTTGACAGAGCCAGTTGGCTAGGGTAAACTGGTTGGCAATCTCAACAAAACATCAGTCAACTTCGAGTTAAATCGTGATTCGCACGAAAGCTTGATCAGTAGAGTTTGCCAGTGTAGAGGGTGCTTAAAACAGCTACAAACCCGTGTTCCCTGAAGAATCGAATTCTAAATTTAGACCACGTACTCCTATAAAATTGGTTTCGCCTTATTTCTTACTCAGATGAGAAGTTATTTCTTGGCTTACAAAAAACTGACACTTCGTTATTTTACTCGACTTGACACGCAGTGACACTTTTAGAGCCTCGATTTCGAGCAATGACGTTTTTTTTTCGAAGACCTGAAATCACCTTAATTCACAGATCAATTTCACCACGGTAAGTTTTCTAAATGAAAAAAAAAACAAGTTACTGTTCTTTCGACACGAAAATACGCGTTTTCGAACCAATTTGGTTTGTGACCTAAATAGCAACGCCACGCTTATACCAATAAAAAAAGAAATCTCGCCTTGGGAACGAGCATTGTTGCAGTTATGTGCACGATTAAACTAACTTTTGTTGGACCTCCTTCGTCACGTGGAATTTCTGATGACGCGATTGTCGCGGTTAACCTATGGTAGAAAGATGTAGTAAATTTGTGCGAAACGCTGGCTCGACAAACGTCAAACATTCGCAGTTGCAAAACTCTAGCTTTGTCCAGCTTCCCGTCTCTGGTGAAACCGTGACGGGCGGATATAGACTACAATGTCGTAAAGTATGAAGTGTTCAACTACAATTTTCGACGGGAAAATGTTCTCGTGAACCTGGAAAACGTTCGTTTCGTTTGCTCGTTCCTCCCTTTAGCTAGGAAGTTTTGCTGCGGGTGCCTGGATGAATGGTCATGGAGTTCAGTATGTGAGAAATCTTACTGGGTGTTTTTGTGGCGAAGATTGGCCGCAGCTAAAAGACCATTCACCGAGTTTTTCAGGCGCGTACTTTTGGCGGTCATCGTGCTCGAAAATGTATTTCTCCGCAAAACGGATGCTGAGGAGATGAATTATCTGACAGACCAGCTGAGGGGGTAGGCAACACGTAGTAGTTCCTCGGCTGGCTGGCTGCGGCATTCAGGGCGATGTAATTGCCTACTGAGGAGGAAGTAAGATATTTTAAGTCATGAATTTTTCAGATTGCAGAGTCGTCAACGAGGCGCGTCTGCTTATTGAGAAGGACTACTTGTTAGGGAATCTTGTTACAAACCTTGTCGACCTCCTGCTCAAAATAGATGGCGAGCAATAGTTCTAATGTCTCTTAACTTTCTTATTCTCTTTGTAGGCCGACCTGTGTGATATTGCAAGCAAATGGTTTCCATGTTGTGCAAATCTTCGATGCGTGCTTAAGGGTAAAGGTAATGCAACCGTGAAGTACCCCAGTCAGTACACAAGGAGCTCAAATAATAACCAGAACAGTGACAGTGATTCATTACATACGGGTACTCCTATCAAACGAGTATCACGTGGCCAATGCCGAACTGACAAGTTGAGTCGGTCAGACGGAGCCACCAAACCATTAATGAACGGACACGCGCACAAAACCGAGGAACTTTCTGTGTAGAAAAGTCACAGTGACCGAAACAGTTGTACAAAACCGATGTCGTGTCAGGGCACACACGGTCCCTCAAAATATGACCATTGACTTCAAAGGTCAAAGACACAGCCTATTGTATAGTGAAACTTCTAACCACCATGGTTTTGAGTACTGACTAACCGATCAGTGTACTCTGATACCCGCATTAGATTAATCAACAATCTACTGCTATATACCATGGATACAAAGGACAAAAATCAGTGCGACCAAAGACTGTCTATAAAATTACCGATAATGCGACTGCAGACAACTGGATGCTCCAAAATGTTCCTGGCGTCGCAAACGTGACAATATTCGTGACTGGCAAAGATGTGACTTGGCTGGTTCCCTACCTAACCTGTAGATGGCGAGACATGTGCCCGTAGAAATACGTTACACATGAGACAGAGAAGACCAATTAACGTCACAAACTTGTGTATTTTTAAGTTTGGTGAACATAGATATAGGTTTACCCCACTTTTCAAATTTAACTTTAATGAGCATCCCTAGTTATTATGAGTCGCAAAGTCAGTGGCCGTCAACGATTTATCGAAACCGGCAACACTTTTGCTAGGGAAAACCAAACACACTTATGAAAAAAGTGTTGTTTTCTCTGCATGAACACGATTTAGTCGCTGAGTTTGCAAGTGTGGTTGCGTAAGGCCATTGATAAGTACCTATACTTGGCAGTAGGCCTACTAGTATGCGCCCAGGTCCAACTTGAGAAATATTCACTATTTGAGAATTTGATAAGTGATATTATATTATAAATAACCCATACATTTATGGTTTTGATTTTTAACAACTATCTTACGCGGTGTTCTAATAAAGCTGACAAGCTGAAGAGAAGTGGTACTTGTCTCCCATTTTGGCAATGATTTACTCATCTGATTGGGCGTCATTGACAGGCATGTCGGACGAATCAGAGACGAGAGTGAGTAAGGTTACATTTTAGACGAACGAAACAGCCCCGTTCAGAGGAATCTGTTTCTGCTGATCCACTACCAGCTAAAGTGTATCACATCGCTTAGTCAGGTGGCCGAAAGCTGAATTATGCGCCGTTTCCAAGGTAACAGTTATTTTGGACGTTAAAACCAACAATTTCAGGTTTGAGGGGCAAGTTTAGGTTAGAAGCAGACAACCTTGACAAGAGTACTTGGAAGTGACTTTTTTGTTCGCTTCTCAAGAGGTAGTAGATCACGTGACCACTTCGCCGCCAACATTGGAAATTAGATAATAACATTTTAATCAGCGTTAAATAATGACAGGTGCAGTCCGAATATTACTAAGTAGTTAAGTTCAACATTTTTCAGATCAACTTGATATCGATGAGCGCGTAATTTTTAATTTAAAAAGCGTACTAGTACTGAAGATTCTTCTTTCAGTTATTTTTACCAAAAAACAATACCATATACATTTGCATTCATAACCACACTCACAAACATACACATTATTGTCTCTCTTCATCTTCAGACAGGGTTTACATAGTAAAGAAGTTCAAACCACTTTTGTTGAAAGTCAGCATCTTTCCTATTTTGGTAATAATTATTATTTACGATTGGACAAAGCCAAAAAGATGTTAAATGCTTCCTACGCCCTTTTTATAGATGTTACACATATCTGATTGAGAAAAGTCAATACGTCTTAAACGGATACATTTGTGGTTAAAATTCCATAGACGGTTTTGATTTATATCCATCTCAGGCGCTTATTATGTGTATAAAATACAGAGTTTTGATAAATTATTTCTCATTCAATCATCGGTACAGTGATCTCTAAATTTTAAGCCATTGTTTACTAGATATTGTGGTCTGAGAAATTGTGTTAGTGTAATTTTATAAGTAATTTATCTTTAAATGTAAACACTTCGTTACCGGCCATTCCTCCCTTTTTGGAGGATTATTAAATCAATTCGAAAGGAACCCGAAATATTTATAATGTAATTGTTTACACACAATTCCAAAAACCAAAAGCATTGTGGGAGGCTAAGTTAGAGATCCTTGTAGCTGAGGAGTCTTACTATTAGGTATCACGAAAACGTGGATGGGTGTTAATTTCCTAGCCTGTCACGCTAATTCGTTAAATGCTATAGCAATTTCAAGAGCCAGTATCATTATTGCGTGATGAACGTTCAGTTGTGCTATGAAATAAATTATTAAGGTATTAATGTCTGGCAATGTGAAACAACAAAATGTTTAATCGAGATCCTTGGGGTGACATACGGTAAAATCTCACCATTTCGGCACAAATATAATTGCCAAATTGTTAATTGACCTTTGTCCACTTTTGAAGGCTTCAAGTGATGTGAATTTGATAACGCCGTTTAATTGGTGGTGCGTATCTTAATGCTAAAAGGAAGAATGAAACCGTCACATTGTGGTGATATAAATTGGTGTGATTTTATCGTATATGTGCTATTTCATACATGTAGCTGTTGTTACGTAGACATTCATCGTTCCACTTTTGCGAGGACTAGAACTCGAACCTGCATTCTCTGGTTTCTATGTTATCAAGTATTGATTTAGAAATGCACGGTGATGTTGTTATGATCTGTGATTATTTTTGTATTGTACTGTAAATATTAAATGGTGGAAATCAATAAAATGAGACTCCGTTCTTGACATTTCGTCTCGGTTATTTGGCCAGAATACACGATAGCAGACCAGCAAAGCCACGTACAGCGGTAATAATGCTGAGAATGTCGTTGTAGAAGTGCGTTGGCCAATACATCAGTTCAGACACAGCTGAAAATACATTCTTTGCAATGGACATAAATCAGAAGAAATTCGCGGTGTGGGGACAAAGTGGAGGCAAAAGTGATTGAATGTGCTGGCACTAACAAAATCCCATTCCGTTGGTACTTATGGAAACTTACTTGGAAACATTTCGCTTCTTTTCATCTTTTTGTAACAATGACGAAGGAAGTCGTCTGCCATCTTGTGCGCACAGATCTTAATGACATCATATTATAATTAGTAGTGATCCAATGAGCCAAGTGAATCCCTTAATTCACGAGGTCACTGCTAAGTGAAAAATCCAAATTGCAGAGTGAGTAGCGAAAAGAAAAAAAATGTCGAATTTTCGAGTGGAGTTTTTGAACTAGGGCTGGGATTCAGTGCAGTTGTATTCACAGTATCGTTTCTGAAGATACGTAATCTTCGTGAGATCATCCACTATGTAGGTACGACACCAAATCCTAGACTGTCAACGTACAGACTTCTAATCCTGCTTGGATTCAAGATTTGTTTATTGACTAAAGTTGCATTTGTGTATTGCGATCGATGTCTTGACATTCTGCACATACATGCAACAATTAATTTATGTGACAGTATAGAGTGGAATTATTCGTTTGACCTTATCAAATCTACAATCTAAAAGTTGTTTGCAGACAGGTTCAACAAGTTATTGGATATCTAAACAGCGTATATACAAACAGATGTGAGGGCAATAGTTGACTATTATGAATTGCACACTTCCGGTTTTAATTCTTACAATCCAACCCAATCAGTTACAAGCTGGAGAACTTCGGGATCGGCCATAGCTCCGTTAACAAATTCGTCCGATGATATCTTCCCGTCTTCATCTTTATCCAGTATCTTCAGAATCGTTTTTGCTCGTTCTGCGGGGTTGTAGTCGGACGTTCTGACAACATTGAGTTTGCTAATGGCCTGAAAATGCGCAAGCATGTGTTCACCGGAGATTGTGCAACATTTTTTTTTGAAAATTCAAGATTGAAAAGCAATTTAGTAGACGGTCATACAGATTAATTTCAGTCGGAGTCTGTCGGTAAGAACACTTCAAAAGGATCCTACAACATCTTCACCGGACGATTGGTCAACTCCACCACTCACAACCATCCACCTTCGGTCGATGTTATCGTTCACCGGAGTTTCACGTGGGTAATCAGACGCGAAATTGCCCATCATAAACATGGCTGTAAATGGTATCGTGGGGGGGGAGACAATAGTATTTTTTCAATCTTCATTTCGAAAGTTTTTAATCAGCGTATTTGAATGGCGCGTGAAAACTACACGTGGATGATTTTTTGAATTTTGAAAATCTGACAAAGATGTGACTAACGTAACCCAAATCTAGCCAATATTCTGCTTCATTAATTCTGCCACAGGCGCTCGAATTTCCTGATGACTCATAACCATACATAAGAAGTCAGTCGTGATTGAGGAACAGATAAACTCAAGCGCCTGTGAATTCTGCTGGGCGCACGACATAATGGAAGAATTATCAAGGGTCATAAACCAACAGTTGGAAGTTGAGGAAAGCAAATACAAGTGTCATCGTACAATTCCAGGCAAGTTATTTGTGACTCCAGCCACCACTGTTTTTTTCACAGTGAAGTGACAAAAAGACTTAATCGTTTAGACAGTCTGACTTCGGAAGCTTTGCTTAGTGCATGTCAATGAAAAATGCCAGTTGGATCAAAAAGTACGGTTGGGTCAAAAAGTACAGTTGGGTCTCGTGTTTTCCCCGATACCCCCGACTCATTTTAGACCTGCTCACGACAAAAAAAAAACAAAAAAAAACGCCAAGGACCCGAGTTTTCGGCATAAAGGAGTAGGCATGCAAGGTTTCAAACGCCACAATATGCCAAGCGATGATTATAAAAAAACACAAACAAAATCCCACATAATTTTTCTTGTCTCAGATGGATTTTCTTTTTTGAAAAGATGAGATTACCACACCAAACGACTCTATTTAACAAATATAACAGATCATAACTGAATATTCTTTTTGCTTAATTATGTAAAGAGAAAAATCTTTCAAATATATTGCTGGATATTCATTTTTAATCTTCCATTGAGCTAAACAATTCATCTCCTCATACGAGCTGGGTTTGTCCACCAACCTACGGAAGTAGCTAACGCCGCAGGCAGTAGGATGGTAGTGCTCGCGAAACGCGCAGGAGATCACGCAGTCACGACAACAAAGCAATATCTTACTGGCGTAACCTATCGCCTATAATGTCCACCAATGAAGCAATACACCAATCCGCGGTCAAGTTAAGCAAGCGTAACGCGTGTGCAGTTGCGTTGAAGTGAAAAGAAGTCGATTTTTACATGGCACTCCATGGAGATCTGACAATAAAAAGGTGTATTTCTCTTAAAGGCGAATGCCACCCGATTTAATTAGTCTTTTTTGCCGTATCGGTCTATATCCACATCGTCTCGCATACGGTCGACTTGGCCTTGCCAAGAGGTGTGGCGTTAACCTGTGAAGAAGGTGAGAAACGACGCTAGCGACGTCAGTGGTTCATATGCAGAGTGAATGTCGCTATGTTGCGGTGCATCATTCCCGCTTGTCCGAATTGAGCAGCTGCGAGGAACGCGGGTATATCGTTTTTTTTACTTCCTCGAGAGTCCGAAATGCTTAGGAAGTGGCTCATGGTAGTGAAGAATGAAATGTACGCTGTAAGTAGCAAGTATGAGGCCGTGAAACATCTCCGTGTCTGTGGCCTGCAGACGTCGACAGTGGCTGACGAATGCTGGCTTACGAAATAACTCCATACGTTCCGTTGTCTGAGCTTGTTCACGGCGCCTCTCTAGTATTTCTTCATCACTGTATTCCTGTTCGAATTGATAGTCTGTAAAACTTAAAGATCCACCTGCAAAGTCGGTACTGATGAGCTCTAGCTTGTCCTAAGTCGGGATTGCGAGTTGCCATGTTGGCGTTTAATACTGAGCGTTCTGTTTCAAAATGAATTATTCTAACCCTAACCAATACTTATATAAAACTGAAACAAAGTCTGTCTCATTAGATGCAATTTGTAATGCCTTTGGAGTGTTCGTGAGTGCAAATGATTTGAGAAGCCAGCAAGGAATAAGTCACTGCGTTACCGGCTTTAGGTGCAATAAAACTAATTGACGAAACACCGAGGCCGTGTGGGATCATGCTAATTTAGTGTTTGCTGGCAGAAACTGTTGTGAAACAACTCGATTTCCATCCCACGGCCAGGTGCTAGGGGAATCTTTATTTACACTTACATTACTCAAATAATGAATGTCAATGTACAACTTCTGCCCTGACGGTGCTGTGGCCAAAGCGGAACGTTAAATGAATTTGTGGCCCCCGACAAGTAAATAGATTTGTAGTTTCGTGGCTAATTCGCCAACATAATCACGTGCACATTACATTTGCTCACTAGTATAGTATTTTCTTTACTGGAAGTTTAGTTTCCACTGAACTTTGGCTGGTTGATGTTCGTGATGTCTGATCAATTTCCGAGCCACTGGCCGGGATGTGATGAGTCAATCCGGCCGGCCGCGACGGGGCCTCATCGGGCTCCGAGCCACTGACCAGGATAACAAGCGTTTTGTGTTTAGAACTAAAAAAACTTACAAGTCTAAACAACACATATCTAGGTTCTCCCGTCTGTATCTAACGGAAAATACTTCGAAATTATCTCCCGAACAGACCCCAAACTCCTGCTACGGACCTTATTGGCCTGCCGAACTTTGTAGGCTACCGTGTGTCCAAATACTAATAAATCCGTAAGAGCGAAATAGAACAACACGTTTTTATAAGAACTCGGTGTATTTTTAAGGATTTTACATCGAACTTTGATGATTTATTGGTGTTAAACGATGACTTCAAGCGATAAGCTAACACCAGTAAACCGTGTTGTGAACTGCTAAACAGAATGCATGTGAAACCGATGACGTCATTGGATAATTTCAACACCTCCGTCTGCCGTCAGGTGTCAGGTAACGCAACCGTACGAGTCATTATGGAGTAGAACCACTCGATCTAAATTGATACAAATTAGGTTGTTTTTTGGGTGGCATACTCCTTTAAAACAGCAAGAAAACAGCGAAAACAGCGCTTGGTAATGCATAAATGCCATTAGAACGTGAATACTGAACAGATAACACATTTAATCGTCATTCTTATATAATTTACAAATACACCACTTCCTGGGCGGACGCGATGAACGCATGTGTCATTAGTCGGAGCCAGGAGCAATTTTGTTCATGATGGATTTATGTATGATAAGAGAGATAACTGAGTTGACCCCAATTTAGATTTTGCTCTCATGACCACCCGATGGTTATGGTAGGCCTACACGTTTCCTCTGTCGTTTTAAACAAATATTTCAACAAGGTTAGCAAGTGACATACCTTCAAGATCTCCAACAGTTCGGATGCGCTAATAAACCCGCTGTGATCGAGATCGTACAGTTTGAAGACCCATCCCAATTTATCCTCCGGTGTACCTTTCATAGTTGTGCTTAGAGCACACACGAATTCCCTAAAATCTATCAATCCATCCATGTTTGAGTCAAAACAATGAAAAATTAGTTTCGACAGTTCCATCGAATCACCGTTAGGGAAGAAACCAGCGTAGATTTCTCTGAACTTGTTGAAGGTAAGTTTTCCAGTGGGACAGTCTTTCAAGAAACCATGGTACCACGCCTGCAGTTCTTCGTTTGTAAACAAAGTCGCCTGTCGCAGCTCGTTTAAGTCGCGCGGACAGAGATGGCTAGAATGAGCGCCCATAGTTTTTCAAAGCATTCTTCGTTACCTTACGTCCATTATCTAATGATGACGTATTGCATTGTGCAAACCACAATACCATCTATACAATGATGCAGATGTTCTATCGCGGCGCTTAACGCGACACCATCTGACAATGAAGCAGCGAGTAAAATGTTGAATAAGAATAAACGAATTTATTTTCATTTTTAGAGTTTTTTCTTTTGCTTTCGCAAAAATCTGCGAGGCCAACATGACCCTCGACTGACCTTCCCAACTGCTGAACCATGACGGCACGTGACTTTCAGATTAAGTTTTAACTCATTTAAAAATAAATGTTCCATCTCACAAGCTCATTTTGCTAGCACAGTGCTCAGTAAAAGTAACCTCTACAAAAATACATAAGGCTAACAGATCAAAATTATCAGGTGTTATAAGCAGACGAACGAGAAGAATAAGAGAAGCAGACGAACGAGAAGAAGGGAAGCAGACTTGGTCATTTAAAGAGTTCTGTAAGAGTAAAGCGCCGACCGCAGCCGAGATAATATTCCAAAAAATGAAATTCAGTGATTTGAATCGGGCGAATTAGTCAAACGCTGGAAACATAAGATTTTCACAACCAATCGGAGCTAAGCATGTTAAGATATCTCTGGAAGACGGGAGAGGAAGGAGGCCTAGAACAGTTCTCATTGGGTTTTACTGACCGTAGCAGAACGACACTGGACTTGCCACCATTTCTTCACTCTGCCGTAAATCATATGAAAGAATGAAAAATTTTAAACCATTTCTCATCAAAATCGCCACAGACGAGCACAGCAACTTTATCCTGCATTGTATTTTGGCCCTTTCATTCATATTGAAGAGCAATAACTAAGAAAAAAGGGGTAAACAACACAAATGGTCAGTGCCTGGCTTTTTGATCACTTTAAATCACCACTTCCATGCCGATGTACTACGAAAGCGAATTTCTTACAGATTCCAAAAATGTGGTCCAAAAATGATGCCAACAAACCAAGTTTTGCAATTCTGGGTTTTTTGACCGCTACCTGAAATCGCAGTCGATTTCTCAGTCGTTACTCACATGCACAAATGCAACGGGGATCCGCCATCTTGAAGAGCGCATCTACACCTTAACAAGAGAGCTTTTCTCATTCTGAACATGTTCACAAATACGAGATCCACTGAGCCTACCTCAAAACTCCCCCAAAGCCTGGCCTACCCCTAGATTTTAGAATGTATTTGCATGCTCTATGCTAATGTTTAGCAGAAACTATAAGCAACACTGGATGCTGTCTGAACATAATCTACGTTAATCAAAGTGCAGTTGTATTCACTGACAACGTGTAAACGTGAAAACGAAAAAATCTGCAACTATGTGATCTTTGCACTAATGACGTACCTTGGGGGCTCACATAACCCGCATCATGCAGTGTTATTCCCCAATGATGCCACGTCGTGATACTTACTGGACACGGTTGAGTGATTTACGGCGGATCATTTTCGACAAAACTCGTTCTTAAATATATTTGGCAATTTTCAACATCGTCGCTGTAGGATGTGTTTCTAACTAATTTGACCAAGCAATCACAGGGATAAGGAATTAGCGTGCAAGTTTCACTATAAGTATTTGGCACTGCAAATTGAACGCGGCTCCAGCCTTACAGTGCTACCGAATGCAAGCGAAGTCGGCGGTCTAACAGGCGTGCGTTAAGTAACGCTTATACCTACGCTAGGACCTTGCTAAAATCTAGCCCCAGTCACGTGATCTCATTTAAAATACACGGCAATATCTCGCGTAATCTCGCAAAGTCTTGCTTTTTAGCGAGGTCCTAGCTTTAATGAACGGGAGACAAATCTCACTTTCTCAGTGCTTGTGGTTGGCAGTAGCCAACTCCCGTTTGCCAGTATCAAACTGCATCCACCACCGACTAGACTAACTGATCATTTGAATTATTGATAAGTCGTTTTCTAATCTTGTCCAGAAATCCCTAACAGATATAAACATTTTAGCCAAGGACAAATTACATAATTTAAATATCACAAATGTTTTTAATGACCAAGAAGTACACGTTACATTACGGCTACAGGGAAACAGATAAACGGGATTTTGACACTGTTAATTCTTAAACCAAAGCGCCTTGGGGTTTTAAAGAACGCTCATCTGGTCTCGAGTTGTTGCTGAATGGACCGGCAACTCAAGTTACAGACAACGTTAACATGCGTCATTTTCAAATCCATAATTTTGAAGTTGGCCACCCCCCAATGAATTCTGAAGCCTTTTATTGAGCCACTGGCGATTTCGTCATTCGTGTTAGTAACAGAAATAATAAGGAACATTTCCAGGCCAAATTTTATGGGCTAAACTAGCTTAATCCCACACTTGGTTCTTTGGCAGCGCGGAGTCTTGAAATGCGCCAACTGCACCGCAAACGTGCTACTAGGGGTGTTCATTTGTATCATAAATATCCATTAGATGACACAGCATAAATTGAATTTTCTAAAAAAAAAAAACGAATCTGTCGTCGTCTCTCAAAATAGTTGCCGAATTTCATGGAAATCCATCAAAAAATTCCAAAGATACCTGGTGGTGCAAAATACCTCGAATCCATCCGAAAATGGGAGGATAGTGTCATCTCACTTATAAATGCCTATCTACCATAATTTATGAAAATCCATTGAGGACCTTTGAAGATAGAGGTAAACATAAAATTGCCACTAGGGGGCACACCGGTAGTCGGATTCGACCGAAATATCGCTCATGCCGTCGGATCCATGAACGGAACAGGTCCAAAATTTCATGAACAAACATTAAAGCGTTTTGGAGATAGAGCAGACGGACGCCAGACGGACGCCGGATGGGCATGGATGACGACATAATTCCCCAACATATAAATATGTGGTGCATAAAAGCGCAGTCTGTTCTAAATTTTCAAAATTAAGAAAATTTTACTGTAATTCATGGTGGTGACTTAAGCATCAACACAAGTAAAAACAATGAAAAAACCCAGTAGCTCATTTGTCTTGTACATCTCCCTCACAGTTTGTTTGTTGTTACAGTCAAACAATCCTTAGCAACCTCTTTTGAAAGGTGTCACAAACTACTTTCACTTTATATCGCACAATTCACATGTCAACCCACAGTTGTTTTGATATAAAAGTGATTTATTTATTCACTTGCAGTACACATGAATGTAAATCATTGCTCATGCTTTTACACGCCAATATCCAACACCACTCTCACTGACAGCAAATTAACTACATCTCTCAAGTGTCTTTGTGGCTATAATATCATCAGGACATCAACAGTTTCTGAGTTATTCAGCATTTCAGCGAAGCAATCACAACGCAGCAGGCCTCGAAACAATTTGATTGCTTAGGGTTAGTAAAGATTATTGGACTAATATTCACTAGAACATCCTCATGATTCTTGCAATTCAAAAAGCTGCCAAACTCGAATTTGCCTCGAGAGCTTTTCTAGCACTGCAGACTAAATACAGATCTACTGAACACCAGAGGGCGCTACAATCTCACATCATTAACCACAACACAGCATTAATAAACAAATCTCAAAGCGCTATTGTAAGGCTGAAAATAAATATTTCACTTTGTTTACACGGAAATGGTTGTTTGCATTTCTAGAGAACTGACTATCTTGCAAAAATATCCCAAATTTGGCAAAGCATCCTTTTATGAGAGCTGCACATAACAGCCAATGCAAATAACAAAGTGGAATTTTCATTTTTACTGTTGTTGAGAAATTTTAATAAAATGATTTTCCATTTCTATTGCCACAGTGTGCTTCACAGCAGAATCACTATAAACGAAACTCACAGGATTGAAACAGGAAATGAAAACGGCGAACTTCACATTCCAAAGTGTCTGAAGGTTATGTAGGACCTTATCCACAAATCTGTGTATTTAGTCAAATACATGTATCCACAAAACTATAGATTTAGTTACGAAAAATATTATAATTTATGAAACTAGAGAGCCCGTTGAATTTGATTTTTTACCAATCTGCAGTTAATTGGGTCGCATGAAAATGCCTTTTTAGTAAAATTTAGGGATAAAGAAAGGTACATGCACTTGACAGCAAAACAATGCTATAAATAACATAGCCAAATTTAGTTTTGATATAAAGTTCAAGATGAAATCTAAAAACACTGTAACAACTTTCTACACAATCATTTTGTTTTTCTTTCATGCAACTTTTAATTTTTTTTCATGAAAATCCTCCAAAGTCCTATTTCTGATGGCCCTACGTACAAACATAGAACATTTAAAAAACAATTTCTAACAACATTTTGAAGAGCAATGTATAAAGCGTAGCATGAGAAAGTTTCGTCTGAACCCAATCAGCCACTTTTGAAGTATGATGTTCCGATTTTATCCAAACGTGACATTTTTCTAGGGTCCTACATAACCTTTCACGGTAGGTGTGTAACATAAAAAGCCAAACACAAAAGGAAATCCAGCAGCTGACAAATTTAAACAGTGTTTTCATTGAACGATGACAACTAAATTGACGACTTCTCTCCAGTTTAATAAATATTCACAGCATCAATCTACTTAGAGACGGTCATTAAGACTCGTAGTGAGTAACGACCTTAGATAAGAGTGCATCACATGTTTTCTTAGCATCGCCTAGCAACATGCTGGTGTTTTCTTTGAAGAAGATGGGGTTGTCAACGGCAGCGTAACCCACACCCAGGGTCCTCTTCATAACGATCACCTGCAGGGGAGTTAAAGGGACAAAGGTGAGAGGACGACCACCATAACGATCCATTCCGGTCATTAACTATTACATCAAGTACTTGACAGTTTACAACAAAATATGAGAAGTTCCCCAAGGCGAGCAGATGAGTTCTTGCCCATTCAATAGGTTGGGATTCATACATAAGCATCATTTAATCAACGTGGACAATGGAGACTGGTTTTATCCCTAGGTGACCATCATACTCCAGCTAAAAGTGAGACCGCGTGCGACTTAGGAGGCCCAAAAATTTGCGGCTTCAGTCTAAGTCGAGTTCGAGACTATGTGACTGGCCAAAAATACTGCACTAATGCAGTCTTGATTTCATTTTATACATACATGCATGCCTTAATGTAAAACGGTTCATCACTGTCACACAAGATGAGTGGTTATTCCGTAGAATAATGTAGTTGAAAACACAAGCTCATTCAAGTGCTACCTCGTGCGTAACCAGCAACACCACAAAGCAAAATGTATCTCAGTCACACTCCTTGAACGTACCTGCTTTGACGTCCACACTCGCAGTACTGGCATGCCAGCAATGATGGAGTTGGGGTCTTCCTCTGCAGCTGAGTTCACCGTATCGTTAGCACCGATGACCAATACAAGGTCAGTGTCGGGGAAGTCGTCGTTGATCTCTTCCATTTCCAGGACCTTGTCATATGGAACACCTGCCTCGGCCAGGAGCACGTTGAGTTGACCAGGCATACGACCTATGGAGAGGGATACGATAATGGGTATTGAGAAGACTTTATGTTTTGAGTACATCAATGTCTTAAATTACATGACCACGAGAAACCACATAAAATCATACAGTATTCTATTCAAGACAACTACTATTGGCCTTTTGTTCTTTATTCTTATGATAACGTAATATACGTAGAAAGATCGATTCACATATCACTTGGCAGGCCAACAGTTGAGAGGTTAAGTCACTTAAGTATGACTGGGACTATCAGGGTAGCGTTACACATCTAAAATATCAAAATGACATGCAAGGAAGGGTTAAAGGGTTAAAGGGACGTTGAGTTGACTGGGCAACTAGGGGCAATAATGTTGCATTAAATTCTGCTTAAAATTGAACAAACTGACAGATTATTATTTCTTCAGATCAATCTAAGGACATTTCAGTTCACGTCCTCACAAATTCACCCTAATCTCATTACCAGGGAGTCAAGTAACATAAGGCCTTGAAAATATAAGAAAATAGGAAATTTCCAGTAAAAAATAGGAAACTTGACGCCCTGCTCACTACAGAACAAGTCAAGACCGATTTTATAATGGTTAGTGATTGAAATCAAAACTTAACTTTTGGCACAAAGCAAAGGTTTAATGCTGCTTTAAATGAAAAATAACCAAACTGAGGCCAGAGCTCCACCTACCTGCCACAGGGTGGATGCCAAACCGGACATTCTTGCCCTTTTTCGACAGGATGTCGATCATCTCAGCGATGGGGTACTGAGCCTTGGCCACACAGAGGCCATAGCCAGGAGTAATGATGATGTTCCTTGCCTCTGTAATCATCTCAGCTGCCTGGTCAGCGTTTACCTCTGTGTGCGTACCTGTGATTTCCATGGGTTTACCTGTGCCCGTCGATGAGGTACCATAGCCGCCCAAGATCACATTGGGCAGGGAGCGGTTCATCGCCTGTGAACAATAGAATTATGGATAATTTGGTGCAAACAATTTGGGATGTGCAAAAGGGAACTACAACGTTCACTGGTTACAGAATACCTTTGATAAAAACTCCTACCACAGGTCATGGTGTGTGAGCATGGAAATACAGCATGAATGGTCTTTTTAGGTTATGTATGGTCCTATAAAAATGGCCAAATTTGGCTGACTTCCGAACATCAAATCTCCAAGATGGCTGATCGGATCCAAATAAAACTTTCGACTACCATGCTTTATGAACTCTTTTCAAAAAACTGCTACGAATTGTTTTTTGAAACTTTCATTTTGCATGAGGGCTATCAAAAATAAGACTTTTAAGATTTCCATGAACATTAATATCAAATACAATTCGATTATGTTATTGATGCCGTTGTTTTGCCTTTCTTCTTTGCTAAATTTTACTAATTTAAAAGAGATGATCACATGGTGCAATTAATAACAGATTCCTAAAAAGTCAAAAATCAAATTCTATAGACTTTGTACATTCAGAAAACATATACTTTTGCTAGGATAAAATCTATAGTTTTCTAGATACTTCGCCAATTGCACAGACTTGTCAATAAGGTCCTACATAACCATAAAGCTGTTCAAGTGGTCAACCAACCATGTGGGTAATTTGCTTACACAAATGAGGGTGCGTGAACCAGAAAATTACTTGGTCATTAACCTGTAGTTTGTTTACATGTGGGCAATGAACTGAGATGGCAGTACAAGAACCAATCAGGCTGTAGTGGTTGATAGTTCATATGTATATAACTGAACTTGGTCATTAAAAGATGAAAAATTAGGAAATGGTCAGCCTAACAAGGCCACAACATGAAAACAAGAGCAATGCAAAGCGTTGCAATGCACCCGCGACTGCACTACAAACAGGGGTGTTTATTAGTATCATGAATGTATAAAATGAAAAAGCCAAGATAAGGCATAGCGTATTAGTTAAAATTCATCTGAAACGAGGCAAGTGGTGTCATATGTAAGCAAAGAAAACCTAAATTGCCACTACGTGATGCCACAGTCAGCAGACTGGTTTCAAAATGACTGTCAGGCGTACTCTCCTAAATTGGAAAAAATCTACCTATTCAATCATGACGACCCATCAAAGAACTTGGCAGGTACGAAGTCACAGGCAAGAAAAAAATTTGCAAGTAGGGGGTACTAACAGTTGTTGGAGCATCCGAAAACTTGCGTCAGCTGTGATCACCTCATTATGGAGGCAATTCTATAAAACAACACGATCCTTCTAGCAGATAGACAGGCAGACACCAAAAATAGACCCAAAATGGCACCAGAGAGCGCAGGATACGTTGAATCCGAAAATGAGAATGTGTTGTCATCTCCCACCAAAATGTCACGAAAGCCTTTTAAGGAACTTGATAGACCACAAGGGAGCGCCACAGTACCACAATCCTTATGAACATCAATGTCAGCCATGCTCACCTCAATGGGAACACGTCAGCCAATTTTCATGAACCTACAAGCTGTTTGGTGGACAGGTAAGCAGATGCAAATAACAGAATGCAAAATAATAAAAATGGCCACTAGGAGGCACAGACTACAAAGAATCCATCCGAAAACGAAACAGCATCATATTTTCCAAATTTTATAAACATCCGTCAAGCAACTAGGTAAAAAACTAAAACTGCCACGAGGAGGCACAGTGCTAGCCAAATCTGTCGGAAAATTTGCTCCTACTGTCCAACGAGATCCATCACATGGCTTTGGAGACACAGTAGCAGATGCCACATGGTGATGACCGCATATTACGCCTACACACAAACAAACATATCTGAGTGCATAATTAGGCGAGAACTTGCCAAGCCTTCATCTGTACTGATACTTTGTTAAAGCTAAAAAAATAAGGGCTGTTCCAGTAAAATCCCTGTGGGAGGGGGGGGGGGGCAGTAGAAATAAAAACTCATGGGTGGTGGTTTTCAGAAAAAAACTCAAATTATGGTGGTCGTTCCTGTAAGAAGTGATGCATTAAAAATGGGTGGTATTTTTTGACCTGTTAATGTTGACAGGTTGGTTACTTCTGCTGTCAAAACTCAAAAAATTGCAATTGGCATATATCCTAACTTATCCCAATACAAAAAAGCCCATATTGACAGTGAACAGAGTGCAATATGTTCACTAAGCCATTAATCAAGTCATGGGCAACTTGATTTGAGCCATCTGTTTGTCTGCAGTCCTATTGAATTGAAAAGTTATGCAACACTAAACTGGTGTTAACACATATAAGAAAATTGATGATTTTTAAATAAAAAGTATGAGGAGTAAGATAAACAAGTTCCAATATTCACTTGACGTAGAAGTATAAAAGAGTTCGTGGAGACAGTTTGAGATTCATAGATCCTTATAATTGAAAAAATGTTCATTGAAATTATAGACACATGGTGAACAGAGACACCTGGTGGCTGCCAAAAGTATTGCTCACAGGCTACTTTAGTTTTTGACAATATTGGACAAGACAACTAGTTCTTGTCTGTCAATCATCTAAGTTCTTAACAGGTCCTCCTGGAGGCAATTTGTTTGCAAGTGTTGGATTTTATATTTTAACCTATTAAAAATAATTAAAAAATTATGGGTCATGGGTTGGAGAAATAAATGAAAAATATGGGCGGTGGGTACGAAATAAAAGTGCCTTCCCCCCCTCCCATACAGATTTTGCTGGAACAGCCCTAAGACTTAATCGCCTTTCAAAAACCACAACAGCAAAATAACAAGAAATTGTTTAAGTGTACACACAGATAACCAGGTCTTCATCTAGAGTGTCCAGGGCATCTAAATGGACGCTCTGGATCAAATTTAGACAACCTAGCTAGGACACCCCATTCGGCAGTTGAACACCCAAGCAACTTTGGGTGCTCACTAGCTGGCGAGAATAAAAAAGTTTAGAAACGACGAAAGATCTGAGATGACCATATTGTAGAACAGCACGCACACTGCACTATAACAGCAGTTTGACTTGCAGTCATAAAAATGCTGTCACAAATTATTGGTCATGGACGCCCTGAGAACAATCCCCCCCCTATACTTACCTTACACATGATGTATGACAGAATGGCACCGGAAGAACCGATAAGAGCACCCACGATGGTCATCAGATTATTGTCCAACATGAAGCCCTCAGCACACAGGGCCCAGCCTGAGTAACTGTTGAGAACAGTGATGACTACAGGCATGTCAGCACCTGGCAGGAATATTAATAAGGTTATAGTAGTCATAACAACAAATGTTCTCTGAACAAGAATACCAGTGCTGATTGACAAACAACAAAAAGAAAGCAAGCTCGGGATCACTGGTAGACCAGGATCCATATTACATAACAATATCCTCCGCTTACAAGTCTGTGTATTTTGCAAAATATTTACATTACTATAAATAATAATAATTTGGTAAAAGTATAATTATATTTTCTGAGAAAAAAGCCTATCAATTTTTCCCCAAAAATCATGAAAGTTCTATTATTTTTGATAACCCCCTCGTGCAGACTGGGAACATTTTAAACCTGAAACAGACTGACACAGCACAGTTTGAGATTCGGGATGCTCCCAGGAACAAACTTCAAGATGTTCAGGACAGATTGCCAACATCCCTGGACCAATCAAGCTTTGTTTACTCATAGGCGTGACAGAAACCAGCAGAAAAACTGTCATTAAAAATGCTTTGAACCTGGATGTTGTAAAAACTTATTCAGAACACTCGACAGTTTTTTAAGAAATGGTCACAACTTTTTCCTTACGCTGATTAAACCTGACTAGTGAGCATGGCAGTAACCATTAGACCTTCCCCAGAAATACCTTATAATCTAAATACAGAACAATTTGAAATCAATTTCCTAACAGTAATAGGTCTAACCAAATCAAAAGTAACATTTTGACAGAAGGTAATTTTATAGCACACTCCCACGCTACGTGCTTAAAATTTCAGACAAAATAACGTTTCCCCATTAAGACAGCGAATTTTGAAAACAGCAAAAATTACAGAAACTGGCTAATATTGCGACAAAGTCTTGGGCCTGTTCCAATACAACTGACTTCGCTAAGGCAAATCTTCTTTAATTTCAGTCAATTATAAAATAAAACTTAAATTTGTTTCAAGTCCATTTCAAGAAAGAGATCTTTAGTTTGACTTATACAAGTTTTTGACTGATCCTTTGTCTTAACTTTGACTAACTTGCCACAAAATTTGGACAATGAGACAAATCTTAGACTAAAGTCAGTTTCTTGGAATAGGCTCCTTGATTTTAGAAAGGCATTCCTGATGTCTTTGTAATTCCCAATCACAATGAATCGCAAATACAAAAACAAATTCCACTCGTGTCTAGCCGGCATGACGGGGGAATTCCGAGTCATTCTGTAAATTACTTTTGGCATACATTATAACCGTGAGTCTACTAACCACCAATGGCTGCTGTCAGTGTTACTCCCATGATGCTGGACAAGGCAGTGGTGGTACCCAGCATAGCCAGGCACGGCGTGGCATCATGGGTGGCCATGAAATAACCCATGGCGCCCACGTTGCCAAGCATCATGCCCAAGTTGAGCGCATGGCGACCAGGCAGGAGGAGGGGGTCGGAGTTGAGCAAACCTGCCGGGCGAGAAAGAAAGGTCAGGCGAGCGCCCCACAAACGAAAATAGAACAAAAGGTAGATGCAGTACAACACTATAGTTGACTCTTAACATAGTTATATCTGCATGTTCTAGTGACAGCAACGCAACCTGGATGCTGCAGTCTAGTCAAATATTCCAGTCAAAGACATGAATGTCACAATCTAAATGAAGAACTAGAGCAACTATTGTGACTTAAGCAGGACAAAAGTCCAAAACAAAGCTATGTTATAAGTGAGAGACTCTTTCATCAAAGACAATATTTCATAATAATAAGGACTGAAAACTTGCGTCTAGGTGCCTGTGAGCAACAAACACTTATTTTTCATCTAGAACTATTCCAATACAGATAATTAATTGTAACAGCTATAATGAGGAGATAGTGGATCGTTTACACCTTAAGCTAAGAGCACACAGCACTATTTCACTAATCTATCAAAACTGGACATCAAGTACTGTTTCAACAGTTTGGCAAACTGCACTCACAATGAAATACATGAATACTTTGTTAAGCTGTAGTCACATAAGAAATAGTTTACCAAGTTTTTTTTAAGATTAATTAAGTAAAAACATCATAATGATAACATGGACATCAAATATGACAGAGGCATAGTACCTTGCAGTTTACCAAAAGCCACCAGTGACCCAGTGAATGTAACACCACCGATGAATGTTCCCAAGAAGAGTGAGGCCTTGATTACGGCGGCTGCAGGGTCCGTGGCGAAGTGAGGTTGCTCAACCAGGAAATTGGAGAAACATGTGAGCACAGCAGCGGCACCGACCAGGCTGTGGAACAGTGCCACCATCTGGGGCAGGTCAGTCACCTCGATTCTCTTGGC